>PVKB01005609.1:0-31840 GCA_004027205.1 Ctenodactylus gundi | reverse complement strand
TCTTGAAATGAAAGATCTTCCAATCAGACAACGCAACTACAACTGACGGATGTCTGACAAATATAACAATAAGAAGAAAAAACTGTATAGAAATTTTATTGGATAATATATGCTGGGGAGTGTTAAAGCTGCCACTTGAACAAGAACATTTAAATGGTAAATAAGATGCCGAATACAGAAATAAAGTAAAATATAGTTTCGAACACTTTTTGCCATTTTTGCATATTTGTTCTTTTCAGCTTTTTGCATTAATGATTCCCTAAAATAGTATGGACTCTGGATTCCGGAAGTCCGGCAAGCACAGCCTCCTCTGTCCTTAGCGGTGTCTTGCTCATATCTTCCATTTTATTTCTAGGAAGGAAAGAACAATAATACCTGACTTACAAATTGTCTAGAAAATGAAATTAAGATAAATTCTTAATAAGCAGTTGTATATTTCTATCTCTTAAAATGAACGAACAATGAAGTATTGATGTTTCAGCACTGTGGTAAATGATTAAGGGCTAGTACTGTCCTAAGAGAGATATTAAATATGAATGCCACATTCTCTAATATTAGAGCATTGATAAGGATTAGCTTTGATAATATAAAATCTCTTCCTGGTCCAAAATTCAGCTGATAGCCAGAAATTCACTTTTAAAATAGTTATTTGGAGCTTGAGTCACGTGAGTTGGGGCAGAGAGGCTTCTTTATATTGTAGAACTATATCTAGAAGTCGTATTTATAATGTTTTAAAAACTTTAATAAGTATACATAAAATTATTCATTCTAATATAGTTTTTCAGTTATGCATAATGCAAAATATGTACAGTAATATACATTTGCCAAGACATAAACGTGACAAATATATACACAGTAGGCTCAGAGTTGTGAGAACAAAATGAAACCAGATCAATTTGAGACTTTTCTAGATAAATGAATGCAACTTGAAACCATTATACTCAGTGAAGTGAGTCAGAGTCATAAGGTTAAATATCAAATGTTATCTTTATTATGCATATATGTGTGTGTGATATTCAATGAATAAATGAAGCTCCTAGATGTATATATGTGTGTGTGATATTCAATGAATAAATGAAGCTCCAACATGTATATGTGTGTGTATGTGTGTTGGGGGGGGGTGGGTGTGTATTTCACATCTATGTGTGTGTTGGGAGGATATTGACTGACTGACCAGAAAATTTATATAGAAGTCCCTACCCATTTTCCTGTTCTTTTTATCTCAACCATTCTGTATCTTCCAGTGCCTTAGTTTTTATCTGTCCATACTTATATAGTCAAATGTGATATCATTATTTACACACGTAATTTAAACTATTATAATAAAAACAAAATTAAGCAACTTTTCAGATTTCTCTGCTGCAATACAAGCAGAATAAATAGATTATGGGAAAATTGCATAGGTACATTCAGAAGTTTGTCTTAAAACATACAGGCAAGGAAACAAAGTACTAAATTTACATTTTGGTGGGCTAAAGAGCCAGCGGTGAGGGCTGGAGGAATAGCACAGGGATCAAAGAATTTGCCTGGCAAGTTCAAGGCCTTGAGTTAGATTTCCACAGTACCACGTAAGCCAGGTAGCACACAACTGTAGTCCCAGCACTTGAGAAGCTGAGGCAAGATTGCTGTTAGTTGAGGCCAGCTTGAGCTACAGGAAGGGATGAGATCGCTGCCATCTTAGATGTTCCTGGTGTCCTCTTGGCCCTTTCTAGCGTAGCTGAATAGCAACCTGGTGATTCACTCTCTGCCGATATTCTCCCCCAAAACTGTTATCAGAAATCTTTGCCCCCTTTCCAATCAGACACATGGAATAAATTAAATAATTAAATTCTGAATCACTGCCAGTTTATTGTCATTGTTAGCTTATTGTCACTTAATTCTGTAATCTGCTGCCACCTGTTGTTTCTCGGATGTCCCGGCCTGTGTCCTTCCTTGGTGCTCTTTCGCCCCCGTGCCCTCATAAACCCTCAGCACTGAGAATTCCATGGGGCATGAGCCCATTCTCAGTCTCCGGCTACTAAAGGGTTCTCACATTTCCCCCGACAGAGTGGTGCTTCTCCTGTGCGATATTGTCTTGATCCGTTAGAAGGAGGGTCGCTGTTTGTTAATTTGAGGCTAGCCTGAATTAAGTAGTAAGTTGGTGCATGCTTGTAATGTCCGCACTCGCACTCAAGAGGCTGAGGCAGGAAGATTGCTATTATTTTGAAGCCAGCCTGAGCTACGTAGTAAGTTCCAAACCCATCTCGACTGTAGAGCAAGTCCCTGTATGAAAGGAAAAAACAAAAAACAAAACCAACAAAAAAAGAAAGTCAAAGATGTTCACAAGAATTTGAAGCACACATAATTATATTAATCACATAATTTACAAGGAGTGAAGATTCCAAAGTCATATGATAATTTATGATTAATTTATAGTAACAATATATTCTTAAATTTTCACTCTCCTCAAGCTGAGATAGGCTTATGTTTATGATACAATTTCAAGCACATTCTGTTTTCTCCAGTCCTCCCAGCCTCCGTGAAGCATTCTAGTGCTAGTTTGTAAAAGGAGGCAGTACAGGAATAGGCATCTTTACTCATGATTCTTTGTGTTTACCTATCTCCCCTGCATCAATCCCTGTTGTGTGAATGGCCGTGAGGATGATACTATACCAAAGTTCGTTTATCTCATCAGTTCTCCAAATCATGGTGCTAAAAGAATTTTTGAGGTTCTGACAACTCTGTAGGTCACTCCTCAAGAATACTGGATAAGAATTGGAGGCTGCTGTCCCCATTTGACTGGATGGGAGATCTGAACTCACATCTACCAGAACGTTTTTGAAAGATGAGGATTCTTTGAAATTAAAAACAATAATAATTTGTCTTAATATGATGGAACAAACTGCATTGAAAAATGAGTCAATATCAGCAAAGTAAAATTTAAATTTTAAATATTATGTAACTTCAAACTCAATCCTTGAATTATTAATAAATGAGGAAATTAGAATGGGTATGTAAAATAAAACATATGCTGTTAACACTTTAAAGGAAGGTTCTTTGAGAACGATAAAATATTAATATTATTCCTAATTATTTTTCATCATATAATATTTTAAAGTAAGATCATTCATTTAAGCCTTTCTTACCACATGCTTAGAGTTATTCAGTTAATAAATCTTTGTGTTCTTCACCTCTTTAGACATCTATGACAGTTTAATTCTGTTATGAATCTTGTCTGAAGACCATTAACTCATAAGTGTAATAGATCTTTAGAATTTGAAGTGTTTGTGGAAAGAATGTGTGAAAATAAAAGCATCATTTTGTGTGTTAGTAAAAATAGTAATATAAACATTCATGATAAATATGTTTATTATTTATAAATAAATTAGTGACACAGTTCATCCACATTTCACACACAGTTTCACATGTATTGCATTGAAATGATTTTTGACAAAGCTTCCTTGTCACTGAGAAGATCTCTTTTTGGACTAACAAACTTGGTTTGTCTTTTGTTAATTAGACACAGTTGAATTTTTCAAAGAGAGACAAAACCCAACTCAAAAAATGAAATTTGATTTATTAGTCCATTTCAGTCACACAGTTCAGTACTGAAGGTTGCACATGATGTTGCAACAACTTTCATAAAACAAGCCACAGGAGATTAAAGACAAACAGGAAACAGACAACAGGAAAGACACATTTTTCAAGCGAAGAAAGATCAAATTTTCCTCACTATACTAAAACAGTATAGTTATAGCAGATCTAAAAACATAAAGTTGTATAAGTGTATGTAACTGAAATAGTTTGTCTTATTTTCTGGCATATTACTGCAATTTAAAAAGTCAAAAATTACAAAATATCTCTTCTACCAGAAAATTGTTTTTTATTTATTTATTTATTTATTTATTTTGAGACAAGGCCTCGCTCTGTAGCCCAGGCTGGTCCTGAACTCACTATGGAGCCCAGGCTGGTCCTGAACTCACGGCAGTCCTCCTGCCTCAGCATCCCGAGTGCTGGGATTACAGGCATGTGCCACCATGCCCAGTTTATGTGGTGCTGGGGAATCGAACTCGGGTACTTAGCACTTCACATAGCACCTGCTAGGCAAGTGCTTTAACCGCCGAGCCATTCCTCCAGCCCCCAGAAAATTGTTTTTCACAGTTATTGTTCACTTAGCATTCTCTGGAGAATGTGGTAATCAATAAGAAGTGTGTGTGTATGGCTGTGTGTGTGTGTGTATGCACTTAATATACATGTTTATCACATCCATAGAGGTTAACTATTATATATATATATATATATATATATATATATATATATATATATAGAGAGAGAGAGAGAGAGAGAGAGAGAGAGAGAGAGAGAGAGACATACACATCTAATAATCCATTTTGTGTACGAGTGTGTGCATATGAGAGATTTATTATGCTATAATTACGGAAGATGAAGCATTTCAAGATCTGCAATAGCAAATTAGAAATCCTAAAATATCAATGTTCTATAACTCCAGTCCAAATCTATGTATCTAAAAACAAAGACAATTGGTGAGAATTCTAGTCCAAAGAACAATAAAGTAGTGATCCAAGAAGAGCTAAAAATTTAGGATTAGCTGAAGGGTCAGGAAAGAAAAATGCTTGAACTCATAATCAGCTACAAAAGTTCCCTCTTGTAAGAGGGTCAGTTTTGTTTTATTCAGGCTACCCAAGTAGGAAAGGTTGACATACTTTATTCAGTGTATAGACTTGTTGTGGTTTGGATGTGGAGTGTTTCCCAAAAGCCTCATGTACCTATGGATACTGTGTACTGTTAGTAGGTAGGGTCTGGCTGGGAAGGATGGATGCTTGGGCCTTGACCTGGAGGCACGTGTGCTGGTTCTGCCCTTCCTTTTTGACTTGGTCTATTTGGTAATGTTGTGAGGTGCTGAGTCTCTGACTTGGGCCCTGCTGTATGCATCCACCATTTCCAGCAGTCCACTTGTGAATGGATTGGGACCTGAAACTGTGAGCTAAAATAAATCTTTCCAACCTAACATTGTGGATTTCCAGCAATGAGAAAGTAACTAAACAGGACTCAAATGTCATTCTCATTCAAAAATATTTTCACAGAGACACTCACAATAATGTATGACCAAAAACGTGTTTATCCTGTAACTTGCCAGGTTAAATATAAAAATAATCTTTATACAACTCTTAGGTCAAAAAGGAAATGGCAGAATCTAGGACCTTCTTAAAATATGGATCATGAGGACATAGCATAAATGAATTAGTAGGATATGGATAAATTAGGTACTAAAGAAATAAGTATAGATTAATTTGACAGTAAAAGTGAAAATGAAAAGTGACTTAAATTCCAACTTGTTAGAGAAAGAATGAAATATTATTATTAATTATTATTATTATTGTTATTGTTACTATTTTGAGACAAGGTCTTACTCTGTAGTCCAGTCTGCTCTCGAATTCACTATGTAGCCCAGGCTGACTTTGAACTCCCAGCATCCCTCCTGCCTCAGCCTTCTGAATGCTAGCATTACAAGAGCATGCCACCAGGCTCAGCTTACGCGGTGCTGACGAATCAAGCTTAGAACTTCGCACTTGCTATGCAGGAGCTTTAACCTCTGCGCTCCTCCTCCAACCCAGATCAAGAAATTTTTTGCTGATTGTAAAACCAAATAAATCAGAATAGACCCAAAATGTAAATATAATGAACAATGCTTCATTACAAACTAATAGTAAATTCAAAACTAAACACACTTGCTTGAAATGATCAATTAAATAAGCAACAGTAGACAATCATATTTAAAATTCTAAATAAAGGGAGCTCAAAAGTGATTTAAAAATGACTAGATTTTTATTTGGGGAAGAAATAGAATATTACTTTCCATAACTACAAATGTGTTTAAAAATTCAGGTAAAATCCTATTAGTTTTCCTATTGCTGACACAGTCATTGGCAGTTACCACCTACAAAGGAGAGGTTTGACTTGGCTCATGTTTAATGGGATTTCATCTGTGGCTGCCTTCTCCAAGGCAGGGATATGAGGGTGAAGGACACCGCAGAGCAAAGATACTCAGTTCATGGCAACGGGAAGCCAAGAAAAGGAAGATGCTGGAGATCACGGCTCTGTGTCCCATGCACACACACACCCGCACGCGTGCACTACCCGTCCTCTGGCAGTGAGGTTGGCAATCTATCTTAACTGACAAATCCTACATACTTGTAAGCTTCATGTTAGCCATTCTTAATTTCCAGATAAAGCCAATGGCAAGATGACAATTCTATTGAACCTAATAACAATGTTATAACTGATCGAGACAATATTACTCAGGAGAAGTACTGCTTGTCGAGGAAAAATAGAAATTTTTATTAGCCAGTGATTGAGAATAGGTTTATGTTCCCCCACAGCCCACAAAAAGAATTACAAAAACAAAAGGATAGGGGAAAAAAAAATAAGTGACAGTAGTTTACAAAACTAAATACAATAAACAAAGACAAATATCTAACAGTGTTTTAAAATTTAATTAATGCTTTGTGCCTGATGGAGGGGATTTTTAATTAATAGTCTGAGGACAGGGTTTTAACAGAAAATGAGTCACTTGGTCACTAAAGCAGCTACACTCAAAAAAAGTAACAAAACAAAACAAAAAAAGAATCAAAAAATTTTAAAATGACAAAGCTCTTGTCATTACAGCACAAGAACTCCAGGTGCAACTGAAACACAACAACCCCTTCATCAAATCTCAACAGTTCCAGTACTTTTCAAAAGTCCAATTGCAAGAGACTCAATACTAACCTTAGCTGCGAGCCTTTCCTAGAAAACAAAACAAAACAAGTTACATAATCTCATGGTATGTTACCATCAGAAAGATAGGGTTGGAAGAGAGAAAAGAACTGAACCAAAGCAAGACCAAAAGCTGTCAGGATAAACATTAATTTCTGTAACTCCATATTTAATATTCAAGCAAACGGTAGTAAACGGCGAGTCCTTAATGATTTGTGTGGCCCCACCCTATAAGCTTGTTTGTTGCAGCCCACGTGGTCTTACTCCTCGGTGGCTCCATTCTCAAGCCGTACCTTCCTTTGCAGATTTTTAGTGCGTTTTGGGCTTCAATCATAGATTCATGCACTGCACTGTTGGGCTCCTTGCCTTGCCTTCTAGGCCAGGCAATTTTCCTCTGAAAATTGGATAGAAGCCTTCCACAACTTCTACTTTCTCTATGTTAGTAAAACCAACTTGGTGCTTGCCGAAGTTTATCAATGGTGTGGTCCGTAGAGACCCCGTAGACCATGGTTGCAGCAACCACTGAATGCTTAAATGGTTGAGCATGCGAAAGGAATTTCAGAGTCAACTCCATGTGCCTTTCTGAGCTAAGAGCCCAGGAGCTTGGTTTTCATTGGAAAAGGTTATGTTTTTGCAGTTTTTCCCCATTTTATTGATATGCATTTATGTGATACCTAGTGTTTACATAGAACTGAAGTATTTTTGTGCACATACATATTGCGTCAAATAGTAAAACCTTCCCCTGTCCCTTTTTGACTCTCCCACCCCTCCACCTTTCCAGTAGTTTCCACTATTCTCCCTACCCATTTAGTTCTATGAAATGACTGCATTCCGGATTTCTCATATCAAAGGAACCGTTCAATATTTAACCTTCTGCATCTGACCCACTTCCCTGAGCATGATGGCCCCGAGTTGCATCCATTTAATTCTGCAGACCAGCCTGGACTACAGAGTGAAACAATGCCTCAAAATAAATAAATAAAAGGAGAACTATTTAGCAGGAAAAAATGATAACAAATGTCTCATGCACACACACATGTGTATATATATATGCATATATACCAAAATACAAGTCTTATGATAAGGGAATGTGCTAATTAAAACAAAATTAAGATACTGTTTCTCACCAATTAGATTGGCAAAAATTCCAACGTTTACAATGTATCCTCGAGACTTAGGAAATGCAGCCATTGTTACACATGGCTGAAGGGAGTGCAAGCTGGTAACTGTCAGGAGTAAATATGTCAATATTCTACACATGCCTTTGATCCAGCAATTTTATTTCTAGGATTCTATCCAAGAGGTACTGCACAAACATATAAAAGTATTTGCATAATCTCACTCATAGCAGCACTTTTTAAAAATAATAGCAGAAGACTACATATAACTTGTTTTTAAGCTCTTTATCTCTCAGTTTTAAAACTATCCTTCTCTGACTAGGTTATAAAGACAGATTGACCAACTTGTTTGTGTTGGTTTGCTGGCTTGTGCCAGCTTCTGCCTGCAGGGGGCACTATAGCAAAATTGTAGCTCCCCGGGGAAGTTAATACTCCCAAGTTTCCCATGTTTTGCTACTAGTTCCTGTGTGTGTAGAAAGGGCAACTCTGACAAAAATAATAAAAAATAAAGTCACCCCAAGGATTTGTTTCCTACTGATTTAAAAACTATCTTCATCATGTACTGAATGTTTTTGTATGGTGTTTGACATGTTGATTATACAGTGTATTTGGAAGAACAAATAATCTCCTGGAAAACTTGGACTTTGTAATAAGTAGTGTATGGATAACTAGTTAACGAAAGAAAAAATAGAGAAAGCTTACTCCACTTTTGGAATCTTTCACAGAATTGATTTCATTTTTTCCTAAGATGTACATAGTTTGGAAAGTAAATATTTAAGTAGAAGAACATGAGAACATCCTGACGTAAGCAGGAGTGACTGTAAGAAACAAACGCTTGCCTACGAGCAGAGAGCTGACAGAAACGAGCAGTGCCCAACTTGGAAGGCTCCGGACAGCCTCAATAGAATGGGGCTCAGTTTTGGCTTTTTTTTTTTTTTTTTTTTTTGAGAAAATTTCTCACTCTGTAGTTCAGGCTAGTCTTGAACTACGTAGCCTGGGCTGGCCTTGAACTCATGGCAGTCCACCTGCTTAGCCTCCTGAGTGCTGGGATTGCAGGCATGCACCATCAGGCCTGGTTTATGTGGTGCTGAGGAATCAAACTCGGGGCCAGCGATTGCTAGGCAGGGACTCCAACCACTGTGCTCATCCTCCAGCCCCTGAGCTCAGATTTTTGAATAAGGGGCATTTCTTGTCTGGTACCAGCATCTCTGAACTCTGAGATCTGCATAGTTGGGGGTCTGGCATCTAGATATCTCTGATGAAGTACCATGAGCAAGTTTGTGCTGGTTGGTACTTGTAATAGCCTGATATGTTGAGGCTCTGCGACAGAAAAAGAAATCAAACTCAACCTCAAAAATGAGATCAACAGCTCCCTTTATCATTATTAAGAAATAATTTTAGTATATTTTATAAGTGTTAATTTTAATAGGTCTCATGTGAAGCATATTCCTCAGGAGAGGTTTTAAATACTTTTTTCCATTTTTATTAGTATATATATATATATATATATATATATATATATATATATATATGCAATATGTGATGGTTACATTGAGCTTGAATGTTTTGCACACACACACACACACACACACACACACACACACACACACATATATATATATATATATATCACATCAACATAATTAAAAAAGAACAAGCATTGAATATCTCTTTTACATGAATTCTGTTGAATAGGGAGATGCAGCACAGGCCAGGTGGCACAAGCCTCTACTCCCATCACTTTAGTGTGCTGAGGCAGGAGAATTCCAAGTTTGAGCCCAGCATGGGCAATGAACAATTCAGTGAGACCCTGCCTTAAAACAAAGATTAAAAAAATGGGCTTTAGTTGTGGCTCAGGGCAAAGGCCCTGCACTCAGTCCCCCGCACTGCCCACATGCAGACAAAGTAAATAAACCAATACCTGATGAGAAAAAACTTTTTATATTATTTCATTCAATAAATGGCTAAAATGGCAAATTTGGCATTGTCATTCAAAAGAAACATGTACCTGGGCAATGCCAACTACTATCACTATCACAAAAAATACTTAGATTGCTTAGACCAGAAGAAAAATAAACCTCACTGCTGAGCTACTTTCGCCAGAATGCACAAAGCTGCATTTGAATCTTATTATGTATTTCCTCCTGTTGTAAACAGCAATTTTATTATTACATGGGCTTCAGAAATCTTTAGTCTCAGTAATCTCCATTTAAAAAATGAAAGTCTAGGAATAAAATCACAGTATCGCTTATATGCTGATTTTATTTCTTCTATTATTGGTAATACTAGATAATTTAAACTAAATTTACCTTGTGTGACCATTGAGGAGATTATGTCAATGTGAGGGAATCAGGAACCACCCCTGGAGTAGGGGTTGGGAACCACGCCTAGATTGAGATTGAGAACCAGCCTGGATTAGAGTGGGAGTGATCTGTGAGGCAGAGAATGGGAGAAGGGCACCCACCCGGATGCGGAGGCCCAACTGGAAGGCCAACTGTATATAAGGAAGGAAAGAGAAAGATCGTTACAGCTTTTTTTTTCCGAGAAAGCTCTCGCCTTTGCAATTGTCTAGGGACCTGCTACACGCCACAGGTCTTCGTCACAGATTCATTCCAGTCTCAACTTGTGCCTGTGTGGCCGTCGTTGCTGCTTTTCAGTCGTCCATCTTCAGGCTCCAATCTTGGCCATTGTTCTTGGAACAACGGAGATCTGCAGCAGACACTCACCTGCAGTCCCGGACAGGAGATCTGCCTCACGGTGGAGCAGCTGTCTTGGACTATCTCTATCCTTTGATCTGTAAGCCTTCCTAACAGATCCTTTCTGTTATAAAATCTGTAAATTCTGCCATTTAAAAGAACCCAAACTAATACACTTTGTATGTTAATATGTGCATACACACACACACAAACACACACACACACACACATACACATTATTGTCCATTGTTTATCTTTTTTTTCACTGACATTCTTATTAAAGTTTAGAACTTCTTCGTGTTGTCAGTTAACTGTTATGTTCTGCACAAACGTTAGTGGACAGTATGTAGTGTGCAGTTGCTGAGAGGGGTCATGTTCACCTGCCCTTGGGTGGGCTTTTCAGTGATGCAAAAGCCCAGAGAATTACCGGTGCTTTGTACTATTTGCTACAGATCTAGTATAAATAGATGTAGAGTTAGAAAAATTAGTAATGAAAACTATTAAAATTTTAAAAGTAGGATTTTTTTTTTTGGTTAGTGTTGTCTCTTTTAAAACGACATAGGAAACACTTAACAAAATCCTTGAGAATACCGTATATGTAGATAATTTATCTAAATTTGAAACACTCAAGTCTTCTCTCAATATTTAACTTACATACCACACACATTTAACTTCAAAACTTCAATGAAGCCAGCGGAGTCAATCAGTCCAATTACAATTTCAGAGATGCTGGCTTTCCTTGTTTGCTCCACTCAGAGGAAGAGTAAGAGTTCACACAACTGTGGGTTTTGCTTAAAATCGTCTTACTTTCGGAAGAAACATGTTGAAATACTTTTCTCCTACCGTATTTATTATTATGTTTAATTTGTAACAGAATAGGACAATTTCAGCATTTAAAAACTCAACAATGTACCAAGAGTAGCTATTTATGCCTCCTTTGATCTTTAGTTCTTTTTCAGTAGAAAATTTTGTTTTCTAATTTATTTTCTGAATATTTTATGTCTGTATCATATCATTAAATTAATATTTATTAATTTATTTTACTCATTTTATGGATATCTATAGATGAATTTCTAGTAATTCTTATAACAAACAATTCTTGTTTCACTGTTGCAAGATTTTACAAATCTTTGTTAGGTTTGGGGCAGAAAAAGTTTGAAATCCATTCCCTTCCATTTTCTAATAACCGATATTTTCATTCTGGCAGCTTTTTCTAGTGTTTGCATCCTGATCTTTCTCTCTCCAAAGGTTTTGTTTCAATTTCGAACATGTTGAGAGTGAATGGCTCACCCAGGTTTATAGATGGGACTGGCCAAGTGGCACACCTCACTTCAGAAAAAAAGGAGCAGGGAACTGGAATTTGTGTGAATACTAGAATTTGAACAGTGTTGCTGTAGCAACACACATTAGCTATTCTTTTTTTTCTTTTTCTTTCTCTTTCTTTGTTTCTTTCTTTTTAAGAGAACTACTCTAGTTTCATTAGAAAGAAATCTAACCACTATGACAGCTTGTACTACACTGTGGTAGAGGTTGAACTATTTGAGTTTTCTTTTGAGTTAACACAGAGGTGCTGTGTGGATGACCAGCTGCCCCTATGTCTGCAGACTTTCAGTTGACTTCCAGCTGCTGTTCTCAACTTTGCTTCACTATCTTTAATAAGTAGTCTGTTTTCATTGAAAATCTTGCTCCTTTTTATGTATTTTATTCCTTAATATATAAATATATATTATTTTCATTTTCTATTTATAAGAATCTTGAGATAAGAAAAAATATATTTAATCTGATATCAGGAATCAGGAGCCAAAAATTACATTTTAATATAAGACTTGTTTATTTTTCGAGTAAGTAGGCATTCATTGAAGAAAACATGCAATACCGAGCCACATATAAGGAGAAAAATAATCACCAATAATGATGCAATCGTTGATGATAATTTTCACCAAACAGCTGTATTTCTTTTAACTTCTATACTTACAGTATTGATATACTCTGTGTTATACTTTGATTGTAGCATTATATGTTGAAAACTAGGTGAATAATAATTACTCATAAATTTTAGAGAAACCGTTAGTCTCTGTTTTATTCATGAGTGAACCATAATATAATTTGGTTCTTTCATCTTAACATATAAAATATTTCTTAGGGCATAAAGGAAATGAAAATGATCCAGATATATCATAGAGATGGACCAATTCCCCCAAATAAGCAGCGATATTTGGCATCACAGAACCTATTAATAGAAGGGCATGAAGGAGAGAGAGTACAAGGGACCCCGGGTAGCTAATTCCGTGTCACATGCATTTTTTTTGTTTGTCTATACAGTTTTTTGTTTGTTTTGAACTGAAACAGCATGTTGAGACACACAAAAAGATATTCAGTTTCTCTTAAAAGCTAGTTTCCTCCCTAATTATTATTAAAAAGAAGCCATCGTGAGAATTCTGTACATAAATATTTATCTACATCTCTGATTATTTCCTGAATTTTTTTAGAATTCAAACTTCAGAATCAAGAGCAGTTAAATATTAAAATTTCACAGTTCATGTGTTAATTTGCCTACTAAAATATTCATCAGCAGTGTAGAGGAGGGTCTCTCAACAATTAGTCTACAAATCATAGTATTAGCATGTTTGGACTTTGCCAATTCCTTAGATAAAAATTCTATTATGGTTTACTTGACATTTTTATTTTAGTGATACTGAAACTTTTTATTTTTAATTGATTACTTTTCTTACTGTTTTCATGAATCATATATATATATATATATATATATATATATATATATATTTATAATAATCACACTCAGCTGGAGGAATTAGTGCACATACATAATAAAGAAACACATGACAAAAATTGCAATCATTAGATTTTTGTTAAGAAAATATAGGAGCAAATTGCATAGGATGAAGAGAAATGTGCTGCCTTATGGCTAGCATAGCGTCTGCTGAGGCACCACCAGTCTGTGTATGTGTGGTGAGCCAGTGAGTCATGGAATCACAAGCGAACAGAGGACAGCAGAATCAACTCCAAATAACTTCACTTTTTCAGTATTTTATGTGATTTGATAAATAATATTGAGGGAGAAATAAAGACTTTCTCAGGAGAAAATTGGTGTAATTATTGCTGAAAGAACTGTCTTGGAAGAAATGTTAAATGTTCTTCAGACGTAAGAAAAGAGAGATCAGAAAATTAGATCTATGTGAAATATCGAAAATGATTAGTGAAAGAATAACTGATCATAAGAACACTTTGAATACCAAAGTAGTGTTTTTTTTTATGGATAAAGCTACGAGTGAGCCAAATGAATGGAAGCAAGGATTAGAAACAATGAGATGAAGGATTTGGAGTACTTTGGTGTCACCCCTTTTGAGCTCCACCCTTTACTGCCTTTTTCCTGCCTTGCCATGCTGCCTGCAGCTTTGGTCTGGGCAAGGCCTCCACCATGCCCTTCCACTATTGCTATTTGCATATGAATGAGCCAAGGACTTTAGAAACATTTAGCTAAAGCCAAGCTTTCCTTCCAACCACTATGGGTGTTGAGTACTGTATCCTTGCAAGGAGAAAGTGACCAAGGCAGGAAGATAGTGTTGTTTGAAAATTTATGTGATAGAAGTGCAAATGTACATTGAACAGTCTATGGCAGATGTGTCTGACCTGTAACCTTCCATTTTTGTGCTTTTTTTTGAGTGAAGAGGACCTGTAATGGGTCACATACAAAATGTAGAATTAATTTAATATATAAAAACTAAACATTTCTTTTGAAAATTCATTATAACATTTTTTGAAAATCCAGGATTAAAAAATGGTGAGCCAGAAGTTAGGTAGGTAGGAGTGACTACGAGGATAACTACTAAAAAAATCACTAAAATTTATGTGCAAAAATACAAATTAAAATATGGTCATATAAAATAAAAAAGAACATGGTAAAATAAATGAAAGCAGAAAGGAAGAGATATCTGAGGTTGATGGACGAGAAGACAGCATTGTCAACACGTCAGATCTTCACACTTTGCTCTATGGAATACATACAATAGCTATTGAAATACTAGCAAGTTACTTTGTGGATCAGAACAAACAGATTTTAGGATTTGTATAGCAAGACAAATACTGGGAACAGTGAACACAATGATGGAGGAAAAGAACAAAGTTACTGACTTCAAGTTTCGCTACAGAGCGGGAGTAATCAAGACAGTGTGGTGTTTGCAAAAGAATGAACAAACAGATCAATGGGACAGACAGGAAGCCCAGAAATGAGCTTCTACAGGTGTAATCATCTGAGGTCTGACAGGGGAACAAAGGCGACTCCTGGAGAAAGGATGCTGTTGTGTTCACAGACGATGCTGAGATATTGCTCTCCCACATGCAAAATAAATGAACGCATGAATCTAAGCACATCCTTACACCCTTTACAAAAATAAAATGCACTGTAAACTCAGAAGTAAAATGCTGATGTATAACATTACTGTAGCATGACCCAATTGAAAACCTGTTTAGATAAACATAGATTTGGCAGGGACTTATATACATAATCAAAGGCACATGCTTCAAAAAATGATTGAAACATTGGAAATTTTTAAAATTGAACACTTTTGTCAATAAAATGAGAAAATAAGAACAAAGTGGAAGGAAATATTTGTAAATATTGCATCTGATAGAAAAATGTTATTGAAATATGAAGGACTAATTAAAAGAAAACAATACAAAAATGAATGACCAGAGTAGAAAAATATATCCAATGAACACATATAGGGGGCAAATGAGAATTTCAAAAGCTGGTTGAGGGTTGGAGGAATAGTAAAGCAGTTAGAATGCCTGCCCAGCAAGTACAAGGTTCTGAGTTTGATTCCCCAGCATCACGTAAGCTAGGTGTGGTGAGGCACACCTGTAATTCCAATACTGTGGAGTCTGGGGCTGGAGGATTTCCGTATGTTCAGGGCCAGCCTGGACTACAGAATGTGATAATATTGAACACCAGCTTCAGGTTTAAGGAATCTGTGTAGGAGAAGAACTTGAGGGCACAGAGGATACAACAGGTCAAGTTCCAGAAGTCATATCTTTTGAGATCCAAAAGCTTCTAGGCTAAGGCTGCCACTCTCCCTAAATGCTTCCTTTCTCGTTTGGCATCATTCACCGTTTGTCAGTCTCATGAGAAGAGCCACGTGGGTAGGTGGAGATTTCACTGCTCTGGGATACCAGACTATCTGGTTGTGTAGAACTTTACCGTAATACTAAAGGCCTGCATAGTAGATAGTAAAATAGATCACGTGCAATAATATTAGAAAGATAAATTCAAATAGTAACATTTGAATATGTGTGTGATAAAATCAGTTGCCATCCCAGTCTAGGTGTGGGTCCCCACTGCAACATAAATATCGATAACAGCATTTTGCCTAAATTTTTCTCAGTGCCTCACTTTTCTTATTAACAATACTTACGGGGTTAAAGGAAGAACACAGTGGTTGCAGCCCTTGCCTGGCAAGTGCAAGGCCCTGGGTTCCATTCCCAAGCACCCTATAACCCAGACTGGTGGCTCCCACTCTTAAACCCAGCACTTGGGAGACTGAGGCAGGAGGATTGATGTGTGTCTAAATCCCAGTCTGGGCTATATAACGAATTCAGGACCAGCCTGGAATACAGAGCGAGACATGTTTCAAAAAACATACAAGCAAGCAACACTTTTGTGAACAAAAAAACGCTCTCTAAATGTCAGTATTTTTATTTTGTGTATGTCTACACTTAAGAATTCCAAGAAGGAAAAATTTTAAGACAAAGCATGTAACTTTTATGTTGCCAGATCGTTCTCTAATGAGGTTAAACAGATTCATATTACCCACATCAGTGTATGAAAATATCAGATTGCCAGGCCTGGTGATACAGGAAAGTTAGCCTGGCGCTGTGCGAGGCTGAGGCAGGAGTATTTTAAGTCTGGGTCCAATGGGCCACTTAGCATCTTAGTGAGATC
The DNA here is from genome assembly GCA_004027205.1 of Ctenodactylus gundi. NCBI lineage: Eukaryota > Metazoa > Chordata > Mammalia > Rodentia > Ctenodactylidae > Ctenodactylus > Ctenodactylus gundi. Next base: position 15,311 of record PVKB01005609.1, on the reverse strand, counting down.
CTGAATCAAAAAATAAAGATGGGCTGGGTTTTGTAACTCAGCGTTAAGACTCTGGACTCAGTCCTTGCTGCTATAAAAAAAAAAGAATAAAATATCAGGTTAATATTAATACCCTTTCTTCTTTTGGTCACTCTTCGTGGTAAAGCGATGTCATATTTTTGTTTTAAAACATACTTTCATGCTTATCACAAACCTCCTTAGTTGATAATATTTTTTATGTAACCTATACATTTCTCGATTGTGTGGCTGAGCTAATTTATGGTTTGAAATGTCTCATAAGATTAAGAAAATGTTTCTAGCTTATAACTTTCATTTTTGCTTATTCATGATACATTTTTTGGTCTGGCATTTAATAACTGTGGTAAACGTATTTTAACAATATTTTACTGTGTAGTTTCTGAGGATTGTTTCTCTTAAAGAATGTCATTTCTTCTCTAAGAAAATAAGTAATTGTCCCCAGTAATTTCCTTCTCTTTCCTATGAGGTCAGTTTTCACATATTCTATTTTGATCTGCCTAAAACTTACTGTGCTGGAAAGGATGATCCGGGGATATAGCTATTATTCATTCCAGATGGCTGGAAGTCATTCCAAATCACTTTTAATAAAAAAATAAAACCCATCTTTTCTCTGTTGGTGTGAAATGTTGTCACATTTTGCTATTTCCCAAATCCCTACGTACATTTTGTTCCAATCTCTATCCTCTTCCTCTGATGTGCCCACATTTCCTATACCAGAAACCAACAAGTGAATAAAAGTTAAGAAGTATAAAGATGTAAATAATATTAATAAAGTACGCTTGATATATCTCTCCATGAGTATGTAAATATGCACAGAGTCAGCAAGGGTTATTATAGAGAATTTACAAAATTAAATAAATGCAAATACCTTTTAAAATGTAAAACATGACCAGTTTTGTAGAGAATGAAAGGCATACAAATTACTATCACAATACTATTTCACTTTTGTGTATTACGTTAGTGAAAGTTAAGATGTTTTATTAACAAAGCTACTTTTTGCTATTAAAATACAGTGTTACTTTTCCTTTAATAAACTGTTTAAAAGTAACTATCAAGAGTCCAAATGTACCTTTGTTTTGATCCAAAAATTTCTTAGAGGTGTACTTGCATATATAACCAAGGACAGTGCTACGTCGGGTAGCATTATTTGTCATATCAAGGGCTAGAAACACAGATAAGTCTGTGAATGAACAACCACAAATATTTAAGCATAACCAAGAAAAAGAATTTACATAGAAGGCAATGAAAGCAAGCACTTAAATCTATAAGCTTTTAGTGAGGTTGTACTGTAACACCATCAAATAAAGGAAGCACTGAACACACAAATTCAGTAATAGGCAGTTTTTAACTATTTGATGGTGTGATCAAGAACACTTTCTGAGAGAATTTAGTGCAGAAGAAATAGATCAAGTCGGCAGCTATTGGCATGGAGATAGTATTTGTACGATATTTAGAAAATTTCATCAAATTTTCTTTGCTGTTTTTATTTCATGTCAGACATGAAAATTCTGTGAATCCAGTTGATTGTAATACTGTTCAGTAAATTGTTTTTGTGTGTGCATTTCCTCAAATTTCTAAAATTAAAAGCACAAATATCGGTTGTAAAAGCAATAATGGAAAGGGACTGATTTTCTTCAAGATTGTTTTATCTCAAGCCACTCAGCCACCAATCTGATTCTTATGAATATCTATGGAAAGTTCTAGCACAATCACTCTTGTTCTTGAATTCATCTCCATGAAGAAGCAGTGCCTCCGGATTCTCTTATCCTCTACAGAAACTGAAGAGAGTTTTTGCATTACCTCTCTTATTATGAAATATTAATAATGACCCACCTTAACATCCTAATGGAAAGATGTCAATATCCAGACATCGCACAGCATTATGGTAACATTAGAGCTCATAAATAAAGCATAAATAAGAAAACTAATGGAACTATCCAAGAGAAATGCTTGCCAGAGCACAATTGTTCAGCTTAATGGAGAGTCATATATCTTCTTTAATGTTCATAAGGAGAATATTTTTGGATAGTATCTTTGTTGAATTGCAGTCCTCATTGTAATTTAGTTACAATTTTCAATAAGAAATAGAAGTTTATAAATGTTTCCAGAAAAATTAAGCACTAAAAAAAGATTAAATATCAAGATTTTTACCCATATCTTATGAAATGCAAAGAATATACTGGATATTGGCATATTTTAGGCATATGTTAAAAGACAGTGGCAGGTAACATCAGATGTTTTGAAAATATTCTAATTTCCAAGAAAATCTGCTTCTATTTGTTTTTCTGAGATGTGTGTTGAATTTATACTGGTGGCAATAAAAATTATCATTAGATCTAGCTCTGATGAAACCATCAATGGTAGTAAGACTATCTTTTCCATGCCATTTAATTAGGGCACTGGACCACAACTTTGTTTGTATCCAAGTGAAAAGCGTCATATCATTTTATGAACCCCAAAGGGGCATGAAATCCACTGGTAGAATGTGTGACGGGAAGGTCATTAAATTAAAATGACACCAAGAGAATTAGGCATACAGCAGTCATGTTCCATGAGAAAAAGCAGGGGCAAAGGAAGCTTAGGGAAACTTTTTCTAGCTTACAAAAGTAACTGGGACATTCCCACTGTTCTGGCTGTTCGTTTGCTCTAATCTATCTACTCAATATACCTAGATGTGGCACGGCCAGCGTCGGCACGATAGGGAGCCAAACATTTCTAATGAGAATAAGAGTAAACCCTTTTGTCCAAGCTGATTTTTCCCACCACAGTCTGACTAATTCTCTATCTGAACAAAGGAAGAAAGAAGGTGATGGCATTCACAGGACACAGAGGTCTAAAGGGGAAGCAGCTGAATGCAAGGTCTGTGCTAGAGACACAGAGGCGCAGCTCAGAGTAGCTCACAAATAATGTGCCATGAGGCTTATTGCGACATTGGGAAAAATGTAATTCTCTTGGCTTGGATTCACATTCCAATCTCAAAGTAGTACTGATAGCTCTGAGATAATTCCAGCTGAAAAATTAATGTGTCCTTTTCTCACTAGATGCTCTGCAAAGTAAGAAAGAGGCTCTTGCCTGTTTTCTAGGACAAATAAAATTGCATTCAAATTCTTTTGGAGTGGGAGAATATGTGACAATCTAGTATGTTTGAGGGAACACCTTAAAATCAGTAGCAATCTAGATATTGTCTATAGGCACAGCTTCATGAAAGTTTTAGCTGAAATTATATTAAAGCAGCATGATATAAGAGAATGAGTTTTACAATTTCGTTGATATAAATTTCAACCACTGTGTATTGGATCTATGACTTGGGTCACATCTATTTCCCCTTCTACAAAATGAGGATAAGAATGACACCCATCTAAAGGGAATGCTGGGAAGGTATCCTTAATATAAAGAATTGGGTTTTTTGTTGTTCTTAACTATTTTTATGGTTATTATGCATTTTAAGGTCAAGGACGGCATACATTCTTTTGTGCATACCTGGAATAAATATTAAGAAAAAAATTAAAGACCCTCAAACTAGAATGCTATTAAATTTTATATTTTTGTGTTCTTCAAAGCAGAAAATTTCATTGCTTTTTTATTTGGGTGGATCAAGAAAATATACGTTAGTGTATCCATTGATCTCTTCATGGGTATTTTGGTGGCTTCCATATTTTAGCTATTGTTAGTTGTGCTGCTATGAACGTGGGTATACAAATATCTCTGTTGTGTGTTGTTTTGACCTCTTTTGAATATATTCCCAGGAGGGGTGTTGTTGGATCAAAGGGGACATTTATTTCTAGTCTTTTGAGAGCTCTCCACATTGCTCCCAAAGTGGTTGTACAAATTTACATTCCCACCAGCAGTGCAGGAGGGTTCCTTTCTCCCCTCAGCACGCCAGCACTGATTACTACTTGACTTGTTGATATAGGCCATTCTCACTGGGGTGAGAGTCCCAGAGCACAAGGAAGTGAAACAGAGTGGAGGGTGTGTCAGGGATGGGAGGAGGGAGGGAGGGGAGGACAGGGGGAGGGACAAAAGGAGAGTGGGAAAGTCCTTGTCACCTTGACAAGATACATATGTGCATAAAAGGCTCAACTCCATTGTAAACCTTAAATTTTGCACATATCAATAAAATGGGGGAAAAAGAATATATACGTTAGTTAGTAAAGATAGACAGATACTGAGTGGTTTCTTGAGTTGCTTCCAGTCCTTTATTTCTGTCACTTAAATACGAAGGTAAAAAGGAGGAGGTTGCCCACGGCAGCCTCCAGCAGGGATTCACTGGTAGTCACTGTGCAGTTGTTGTAAAAATACAACTTAGTATCTTATGGCAGTGTGATCCACTTCGCCTTTCATCCGTACATCTGTGAAAAAATAGTGACAACATGGAAAACACTGGAAATCAAACATATGGAGTGTGAGAGTCTGCAGCCAAATACTGTTCTTACCAAAGTGTCGGGGGAAGTAGGCATCCGGAGCTTGGTTTTGAGTAGCAGATCAGTGAAGCGTGCTCACATGGCCACTCTCTTAAACTGAAAATTATTAAAAGATCCTCTCTCCATCAGAAACAATAAAGGATCAGGGCAGCCAAGTGTTTCTTTTGTTACTCATGCTTAAAAATGGAAAGAACTTTTGATAAGTCTCTGTGCAGACACTGCTTGAACAACAGCAGCATGTGTGCTTAAGATTTGAATATCAATTAAAATGCATGGCTTACAAATAAAAGAGGCTTTATGCCAAAATCTTGAAATACACATAACCTGATAGCATACATCTCTTTTTATCAAAGTTGGGTGCTTGGTTTGTTTCTTTAGTTTTGTTTTTATGCCATTCCTTGCTGCATGAATACCCCTAGAGGGGATCAACAAAGCTTAGGGGATGTTACTCATAAAGGGTGTGCAGTTTTCTTCTGTTTGTTTTGTTTTCTGTTTTTATTTTCCTTTTCTTTTGTCATTCTGACTGTGCTTTATATATCTCCATAAAAGGCCGCAACGTGAACTACACTATGGGGAGCCTCCCCATGAGGATGCCTTTCAAGACCACCAAGAAAAAACTCATTGGCATATGGTGAAGTTCAAATAAATTAACTTTTGGAGGAGGAAATGACATTGGTGTCTTTTAGTCTGACCACATATTTTGTTGCAAATGACGACATTTTTTCTTTTTGACACAGCCTGCATTATTTAGCAACTGTTCTAGAACAATGTTCATCAAATATTAGTAGCATTAGAATGAGAAAAGTTTTGTTAAACACTCCTGGATTCCATTCTCACGCTTTCTAAATTTGGGTAGATTCAGTAAGTTTTTGGTGGAAATTGACAATTTTGTTTCTAATTGCTTTTTTTTTTTCCTGCTTCAGTGTCTGTGTCCTGAGAGACACTCCTTGAGTAATGACTGAATTCATATAAGCATGGGTAAGGTGTCTCTATATTTGCAACAATTATTTCTTGAAATCTCAGAGTATATTACTGTATACTCTTTTTTAGAACATTGTGACTCGATTGTGATGTTAGTTATTTAAGTAGATATTTTCTATGTTTAAATTTAAACATCCAGATTGTGGGAATTATGCAAACGTTTGACTACTCTCCATTTTGACTTCAGCTTACTTGCTGGCAGTAAGATTCTGGTTTTATTCATTAGTTTTTAATAGGATATTTTTGTAAAACATAAAAATTGCCTTCTTTCAGAGAAGGTGGTGTGTGTACATACCAGAGCTCCTGCCTCTTCTACTCTTTGAATTCCCTTCCCATTTCCACAAAAATTTACTTGTTTCCAGCCCTTTTTTCTTTTTCTTCCTTTCTATTTTAAATGCATTTTGGATTTCTTATTATGTAAGAGAAATCATATGATGTTTAACATGCACCTAATTTGCTTCACCTGTCCTTGTGGTTTCAAGGTGTTTTCATTTTCCTACAAATGACTCAGATTTTTTTTGTCAGAGATAAAACTGTCTAATACATCCCATATTTTCTTTTCCCGTTTTTCTGTTGTTGGGAGTATAGGCTGCTTCTGGTGTTTGGCTATTATGGGTTGTGCCGCTGTAAATGGGAGTACACATGGAGTCATATTGTGTTTGTAAATGCTTTGGGAAGATACTCAATTGAAATATAGCTGGGATGAATGGAATTTGTGTTTTTAACTTTTTTAGGATTCTATATATGACCCCGTAGAGGTTGTACTAGTTTACATTTCCACCAACAATGTAGAAGCATTTTTTTTTCCCTTCAGAAACCTGTGAGCATTTTGGAGTTTTTGAATTTTTAACAATAGTACTTCTTAGTGGAGTGAGGTGAAATCTCAGTGTTGTTTTGACTTGCTCATCTCTGATGACCAAGGATATTGTACATTTTTTTTCTGATGCACTTATAGGCTATTTGCACTTTATCTTTTGAAGCCCATTTCAATTTCTTATTATGGATAGGTACTTGATTTTGGAGGCTTTAATTTTTTGACTTGTTTATATATTTTATTGGTCTCTGTCTGAGGAGTAGCTGGTAATTTTTTTTTCTGTGTTCTGCAGGTTGTCTGTTATCTCGGTAGGTTGTTTCCTTGTCTTTTTGTTCTGTCCAAAAAAAAAAAAAACTAAAATAAATTATCCATCAAGAATTGGACAGCTGAAATGAAAAAAAAAGTACTTCTCAGAAGAAGAAGCGCAAATGGTCCACAAGCATACGAAAAAGCACTCTTCATCTCTGGCCATCAGAGAACTGCAAATAAAAACAATGCTGAGGTTTCATCCATCCCAGTGAGAGCAGACTACATCGAGAACTCAAAACACAATTGTTGGTGAGAGTGCAGGAAAAAGGAACCCTACTCCACTGCTGGTGGGAATGCAGCTGGTACAACCATTATGGAAAGCAGTCGGGAGGTGCCTTAGAAAGCCAAGAATAGAAACTCCATTGGATCCAGCTACTGCCGTACAGGGCATATTACTAAAAGAAATAAAGTCAACACACTGAAAAGCCACATTCATATTCATATTTATAGCAGGACAACTCATAATAGCCAAATCCTGGAAGCAACCTACCTGCCAATCCATACTGGAATGTTTAAAGAAGATATGGTACCTATACACAATGGAATACTATACAACCATAAGAAAGGCAGATATGAAGCATTTGAACAAAAATGGGGCCGCCTAGAGTTAATAAAGCTCAGTGAAACTGACCAAGCACAAAAGACTGCGCGTCTCTCTCATGAAATGCACAAAAATAATAACATAAAAGGGCCCAACGTGAGTGGCAGGGTAGAAAGAGTCAATGGTCAGATAGGAAAGCTGTGAACCTCTGATAAAAGGGGGAGGGGGGTATAGGTGCTCACTAATTCTCACAACCCCTGGTTCTAATGTGTTACAGAATTTGAGATTCACATTTTTACAAAAAAATTAAATTTCATGTCATGTGATTTTTTTACCACAATAAAATTATAAAAACAACAACAACAACAACAAAAACAAAGGGCCCTTGCCTACGCCCATGTGTTCAACAGTTTTACCTACTTTATCTTCAGGCATGCCCAGTGTTTTGTTTCTATGTTAATATCTAGGCCTTTGCTGCGTTTGATTTGATTTTTGTATAAGGGTGAAAGACACCTGTTTGGAGTCTCTTTTCTGCAGGTGTACAGCTGGTTTTCTCAGCCTCCTTGTTAAAGAGGCTGCTTTTTGCTACTGAACGTTTTTGGCTTCTTTGTCAAAGATCAAGTGGCTGTGAGATTGCTTCCTCAAACTGGCTTCCGTTGGATCATTGGTCTGCTTTTGTGTCAGTACTGTGTGGTTTAATTAATTATGGTTGCTTTGTAATACAGCTTAAAATCCAGAATTGTGACGTCTCCTGATTGACTTCTATTGTTCAAGATCACAATTTTATTTGTCATTGAGATGATAATTTAGAAACAATAGACAAAATTACTCTGAAAAAAATTAAGAGCTACTAGTTAAGCCTTTAAAATGTCAAGAAAAGCTTGACTTCAGGTTTTGATTGTGGAATAAATATTGTTACTTTTCTAATGTTTATGCATTCATTAATCAGAGCTTACATTTGGTACATTTAATAGTGACATAGGCCTCACAGTTAGGTTCTTTTCAACTAGTTGTTATTTAAAAGTTAAATATAGACTTAGCACATAAAATAAGACTTTACTTCCAAATAAAAAGATCAGACTTCAAAAAATTAATATTTTAAGAAAAGTGCAACCAATGATAATACAAGATTTTCTTTCAGAGTAAAATAAAAACAGAAGTAAAAAACAAAAACAAACAGCAAAGTTTTTCATTCTTCATTAACACTGATTGCATTGTTCAGTATTTTCCAGTTTAATTAAAATAACAAATTATTTTTGAAAAAATAGAAAATAGCACGAAATATACAAAATGAAAAATGTGTAGAAATCATAAGCAGAAACTTAATAGGGTAATTAAATATTTAATATTTTGTTAAGATTCTTTAATTGATTCCTTTGGTTGCTCAGGAAGAGCAACACAGAATTGCTCAAAATAAGAAGAAAAAAGTGCAAAAGAAAAAAAAAAGGATACCCTGAGCTTTAGAGTCAATAATCTGGGTAACAAGATGGATGTACTCACACAGGCCTGTGATCCTAGCTCTCTGGGAGACTGAGAAGGATTACAAGTTCAAGCCCCGCTTGGATAACTTCAGCAACACTCTGTCTTGAAAATAAAAATAAGCAAAGAAAATAAAAATCAAATAAATAAAGTAGGAATGAAGATGCCACTCAGGACAAAGACCTTGGATTTAATCTCCACTTAAAGAAAAAATGGGGCAGTTTCAGGTACCATAAAATGGGATTTTCTGGACATTCTTCGTTGTTTTTCTTATGTTCTCCCCCATATTTACTGTCATTTGGTTCACCTGCTTCCTTAATCCCAATTTTGCTAACCAGTTTCTCTATATCTTAATATTCAGGCTCTAAATTCCTAGGAAAGAAATGTAATGAATAACCTACTAATACTTTGTGCATAGGATACTCTGGGGCCAATGGTTTGCTGTTATCTAATCATGTCCAATCAGGTGTTATATAGGAACATATTATTTAGAATGAGCTCTTCTGGAGAATGGCACAGTTGAGTTAAAGCATAAAGGATGGCTGGATACTATCAGCAAAATTTTTTTACAGTATTCACTGAAGAAGTCAGCCTGACTGGGCATAATATTATAAGTAAAGCTAATGACTCGTGTCCTGACCCAGTTCTCAGGATCACAGTAAGAATAAGAATGGGGAGATAAATGGCCTCTTGAAATCGGATTAAAGTTAAAGCATATAAATTGATGAAATTCCAGGTATTAAGAAGCACAATACAGAGACATGGAGCAAGTAACGTGTTCTGGGTGGTAAAATAATTTTTATAGGAGGAAAGTAGACAAGGTTTTCCAGGAGAAATCAAATATATACATATAATCTATTAAAAGTGATTTATGATGAAAACCTTACCTTTACAATATGACTTTAATAATTGTATTATAGGGTGAATATTTTAAATGTCTTATTTATAGCTACTACTATCATCCAGCTTGTTCTGATTATAAATCCCTTGCTAAATATTTTTGTATTTAAGACAGAGTGCTTCACATCTAGATACGTGTAGGTCATCCTATCCTGATGTAAGCAATACATGTATGTTACCAGTTTTTAACAAAGGCAGGAATAAGAACCAAAAATATACTTTGTCATTTGTACTTTTCATAATCTGAAAAGTAACAATTAAGTATTTTATAATTGATAGTGATGGATCATACTTCTAATAGAACTCACTCATTGAGAAAACCTTTGAGGCAATTTTAAAATAAGTTTATGCAGCCAATCCTTGGAGTAGAGCAGAATCAAAATTTTTAACAGGAACCTAGTATATTTTTATAACCTGTCTCCTTAAGGTTAGCCATTTATTTAATTATCATGGATTATTTTTTATTTCCAGAGGAATAAAAGTTCCTTTCCAATAATTTTTCTTAGCCAGATCATAAACTTCTTTTCTCACAAGTAGCAGTCTTTCCCTGTAATCCAAGGACATACCTTACTTACGTTTTTACACTTCATAGAACATGGACTGTATACAGTGAAAGGAGAAATAAAAATTAATAAGCTTACGTCAGCTCCTAAATTGTCTTTGAGGCTTTTCTTAGGCATTTGGGCTTGCAATCCTTGAAGTGTATTTCAGCTTATATGAACATTTTGTTTTAGTTTTAAAGATTTTAGCTACCATGGCCTGATTGTATAGTTTCATACTATCCAAATTTTGGATGAGATCTTGAAACTCGAAGTGTAGTTAAAAAAATCAAATGACACAATTATACTCCTGTGTTTGTGAAAAAAAAAAAAATCTTTGATAGTTGGTAGTCAGTGATTTTTTTTATCTCTCATAGTTGTGAAAACACAAATATAATTTAGAAGCATTTCTTTGGAAAATGATGAGTATTAGGAGTTTGAAATTTAGCACTGGAAGACCAGCTAGATTATTACAAAATGCCAAAAGAATAGTGCAGAAGGACCTAAAGTCGGGATGTTGGCAATGAAGATTGTAGGACAGATGAAGACCCAACGATGTAACAAGCATCTATGGATGCTTTCTCTGCACCAAGCATTCATCTAGGTATTATGATTATGGTGTAAAACAAGACAGAAAAACAAATTATATCCTTTTTTCTTTGCAGAAAACAGAACAGAACAAAAAATCCTTGTAGAGTCTATATTTTATTAGTATGCAACAAAAATAAACATGCTAATTAAATATATGTGTAGGTACAATTAATTAATTAACCCATTAATTAGTCAATGAATATAGTATAAATTACTTGGGAGAAAAAATGCAGTGAGTAGGATAAGAAGTATCCAGTGGAAGTGAAACTAAATAACTTGGGAAGGGTGCACTGCTCAGAAGACAATAATGTAGATAAACCTGAAGGAGATTAGTGTTCAAGAGAAGCAGCCACCTGGGCGAGCTCTTCCCTGGCTTAAAGTACTTGCAATGAGTCTCGCAAGCTCCAGGAACAGGAAGTGGCTGGAATGGAGCAAGCAATGGGAGAATTGTGTGACATTGGTCAAATGGACTGTGGGTGCCAGATTATTTAGGTCTTTGTAGGTTCTTATGAGAAGTTTGTTTTTCTCTGACTGAGATGAGAAACTATAAGACGGTTTTGAGCAGTAGAGAGGCATAATGTGCTTCATCGTTCTGACTGATGCATGAGAAGACTGTGGGAGTCAATGGTCAAATACGCTGTTTCGAAGAGTATTCAATTAACCCTGTTATCCCGTAGTGGTCCTTGGGTCAGAGCAGTAGTGGTGGACATAATGAGAATTTATCATCTTCAGGAAATATTCTCAAGAAGAGATTACAAGATTTTCTAGCAACTGGATGTCATAAATGAGAAGTAAATAGGATGGAAAAGATGTCTTCAGCTGAAGGCAGAGTGCATACTGACTGAGAGAGGGCAAGCAGCCGGTGGAGAAAATTTAGGAAGTAAGTATCAGAAGCTCGTTTTGTACACTTAAATTTGAAATGCATGTTGTGGCATCTAAAGGGAGACATTGAGTACGAAGTTGAAACTGATGAATTGCGTGGTTAGCAAAGCCGTCAAACTTTGAGAAAGAAATCTGGCATCTCTCGGTTCTCAGATGAGATATTCAGGGAAGTGATATTTACAGAAAAGATGTTTTAAGACTAAAACCTGGAACAATTAAACACAAGGAGTTTAGACAGGAAGGGAATAACAATTGAAAGAGGCTTAGAAGTCATACCAACGAGTTCATACCAATGGAGTGTGAAGAAATAAAATCATTGTGTCTTAAAAGACTGGGCTTGGGGGATCTCAAAGTTGAGGGAGTGATCAGCTGAATCGAATGTTCCTGATGATTCAAACTGAATGTCTAAGATATGGCCATTGTATTATACTATCCAGAGATTTTTGCTGCCTGTAGCAGGAAGAGATCCTGCAGAAAAAAAAAATGGGAGTGATGTCTTATCAAATTGCATTCAAGACAAAATGAGTAGTGGAGAAATTAGAGCGTGGAGGCATTTAACGTAAAGAAACCAGTAGGTGATATCAGGCAGGAGAAAGATTTGGAATAAACAAGAAAGTAGTAATATATTGTGATTTGTTCACTCATCGCCTGAAAACAATTCAAATGTGTAGCCCAATTGCAACACGCACACACACACACACACACACACACACACACACAAAATGAAAACATATGTTGTTGCTAACAGAATGAAATCATCTCACGAGAGGAGGCAAGCACAAAACTTGAGCAGAAAGAGGGACTTTTGTTTATGAAGGGTACAAATTCCTGCTTGAGCTTGAGTTATGATGTGGACTTCCGCTTGGTGGGGAGCTTCCTGATGGGTTGTGACAGCCATGGGGAATAGAGAAAAGAAGAAAGGATGAATTTTGAAGACTCTTGCAGTAAAGAAATCTCAAAAACAGAACAGGACTATGATGGAGAATCTTGATGATGTATTCTTGAGAGGGTTATAGAGAAGCAACAAATGTAGTTCACTGGTTTGGGACCTGAGAATTCAAGCTCTTGGTACCATTTGACCAAGACAGGACATATACAGTGAAATCAGGGCACATGTCGAAGTACATGCACACTCTGGTTATAGACAAGAAGTGCAACAGTGGGAAGACGACAAGCACGAAGTTAAAAAGAAACAATAAGTGATGATGGTGTGAATTTTGACATTTGGTTCTTGAAGCAAAATTGTCCCAAAGCTCATTGTGTCTGCACGAAAACCAGCTCATTTACCAAAAAGGACTTTTAAAGTGTGAGCTGCAGATTCAAAAGAACACTTCCCATGGGGTCAGCCCTGTATTCCTCTGTCAATTAGACTGAACCTTTTGCTGCTGTGAATATCAACTTTAAATGAATTTAATAAGTCTCTCTTTTGGAATTTCTTGACATCAAACTTCATTCTGCCTGGAGGACATTATTTTTTTATCCTAACAGTAGGAAAGCTAAAAAATGAAAAATGACTTTTTTATTCTCAATCAAAAGATAGGTTGTAGAGAAAATAAAACTCTGAGAGGAAGGATAAATGCAGAGAGGCGCAGCCAAAGCTGCCTACCAGGAGCAGGAGAGCCTGGACTCGTGAACTGATAAGGGTATGTACACAAAAATTGAGATGAATTTCTAGAGCTTGAATGCAAGCTACTATGAGAGTGAGAAATTCACAGAAGGTGTAATCTTGGGAGACTCCCACTCAGGCCTGTGTTGTATCATCAAGGCTCACCTCTGCCTCTCATGTTGGCGACAGAATAATTCTGTCCCAGCCCTTGAGAAATGAGAAGAGTGCTGAGAAATATACTCAGAGCATTGTCCATAATTAAAGTCTGCTGTCATTTAAAAAGGACTTTATCAAAGCCCTACCTCCCGGAGGAAGGGCATTTCTCATACTCTAGCTTCTTCTATGTTTTTCTTATATTCATTAAAGAGGATAAAGATAAAAACACATATGTGAGGATCACAGTCCCATGTCATAGGCTATTGAACTCTTAAGACTTAATCATAAAGTAATTATACAGTGCTTTCTCATGTCTAAATGCTACAACCACACTAGTAGGTCTTCTCTATTATAACAGTGAGTTATAACTGCAAAGATAAAAATTGTAGATGTTTTTGAGGAGTACTTAAACATCCTGAAAGCTAACAGAGGAGACAAAAATATGAAGGCTCTATAGAAATTTGAAGTGTCTGACACCTATAGCTACAGCAAGCATTAAATGTAGCTGAACTTCTAGCAACAATAATAAAAAAGCCTGTTAATCTAAGTTTCTGTTATGTGTTACTACATATTTAGCTTTCAAAAATGATGGTAAAAAATCAGGGGTAGGTAGGGAGGGGGTCAAAATGAGAGAGGGGAAGGTTTTGTAACCTTGCCAAGATATGTACGTGCACAAAAATGCTGAAGATCAATATGATCTTTAAATTTTGCACTTTTATGTATCAATAAAATAGGAAAAAAATCAGATAAGAAAGCTTTCGAAAAAGAACACTACAAGAAAAAACAATAATCAGAAACAGATAAATAGATGATGCATATGCTTTAATTACAGTAAGATGAATTTTAAATATATGTAATTAACATGCTATTGACTAATAGGATAAGTAGAAAGCATGGGATCATAGATGAGTGTTGAGATCAGAGAGGTAGAAACTAAGAAAGAAAAATAAAAGCTACAAGATATCTCACAAAAGTAATTTGTGCCTTCTGATGGGCTTTATCAATAAATTGAACATAGTTTAGAAATGGTTAAGTCAATTTGAAGATAGATCATTGGAATCTCTGTAGATGAAATTTATTCAAAAGATGAATAAAATACATGAGAAAAAATTTAAAATTTTATAATATATATATATATAACTGAAATAAAAATCAGAAGAAAAAGAAAGAGCAGAAGAAATATTTAAAATTATAATGGCACGAACTTTTCAAAATTAATGACATACATGAAACCAGAGATCCAGGAAGCTTTGAGAACGTCAGGTAAGACAAATACCCACCAAAAGTTCAGACCGAGGTGTATTATACTCAAGTTGAATAAAAAAGAAAAGCCAATGAGAAAAGCAAAAGGAGGGAAACCAGGAGTGGGCCATCTTATCTGTAGATGGATAGGAGTCACGGTGGAGTGCTTTTTGCAAAATATAAACCCAGCAAGCCTGGAGTAAAGTATTTACATTACTAGAAGAAAGCAAAATACCCAGAATGGTCCATCAGTTGAAACCTTCTTTAAAATATAGCATAAACAGTAACTTTTCTAAACCAAAAATTACAACTGAAAGAATGCATGGCTAGCAGACCTGCCAACAAGAAATGATAAAAGTTTTTCCAAAATAAGACAAATGTGTTAATATATGATATATGTATACATAATATATCATATATGGTGTCACATAGAAAGGTTTCATGTGCTTTTGGAAATCCTTTCACACATCTGACTGGTTCCTTACTTCATGCCTATATGCACCACAAGACACACATACATGTGATGTGTGTACTACATGGAGCAGCATAAAATTATAGCACCAAATAAAAATAAAAAATAAAGGATAATAAAGGGAATAAAATATTTTACTTAACATTCCTAGAATAAAATTTAAGAAAGGGACTGGATTCAATGTCACAAAAAATTAGCAAATGAAAATTAGGGGAAAAGGAAAATTGGTGCTTGTGAACCTGTTGCAGATTAATCAGATAAACTCATACTAAGAGTTGTTGGAGAATATCACACTCTAAAGATACTCAGGAGAATCAGAGCCATAAACTATTTGTATGCTGCTCAAATCAAATTCAAATT
>PVKB01005608.1:0-90587 GCA_004027205.1 Ctenodactylus gundi | reverse complement strand
GGGTGGGGTATGAATGAGGAGGAAAGGATGTGCCCAAGACAGTAGTCCTTTTACTTATTGTTATCCAACCTTATATACATCTGCCATTCTTCTTTAGTTTTTGGTCTGCTATATGCTCAGAACTACTCTGGGGATCCTTGGATTTCTGCTGTGGCTGTTATTCAAGAAATCCACAATCAGGGCTGGGAGGATAGCGTAGGGATGAGAGTGCTTTCTAGGCATACACAAGGCCCTAGATTTGATTCCCAACCACTGCATAAAAATTAGCCAGACATAGTGGTGCACTCCTGTAATCCCAGCACTCGGAAGGCTGAAGTAGGAGGATTGCCAATTTTGTAGCAGCAGAAAGTAGTGATAAATGGGAAAACTGGTTAGCAGCAGTTTTCCAAGACTAAAATACATCCAAATAGAAGGATTCTCCCAGATCATTTAATCCAGTTTCCTTACAGTTTCAGTGCCAGTAGCACCAGTACCTTTTATACAGAACATCTTGTATGGTGCTACTTATTCTTTCCCACAAATATTGAATTCTACATAGAGATGCTAAGCATTTCTAAGTATTGACACTACCTAAGCCTACTCAATGGCAGTAAGGACCAAGACAAAAACACGAAAGTTTCTGATACTATCTGTGGTTTTGACCCAAATTGCTGGGCAGTAGTACCAATACAAAGACAGAAAGTATTACAGGAAGAGTGGCAGAGAATGAAGAGCACAGTGTAAATAAAAATGATGCCTTTGGCATAACAGATTTGACCTGAGAAGCTACAGTGTATAGTACAGCTAGGTAAATACAAGATATTTGGAATAAGAGACTCCTGTTCAGCATCACAAGGGTGAGGAGTTTGCTGCTAGGCCTGGCCTTGGGTGGGCACCCAGAAGCCATGCACAGAGTGGCTGTTAGGTCCTGCCTAAGGTGGGCACTCGGAAGCCACCCCTGGGGTGCCCACTGGGTATAGCCTCACATGGGCACTCAAAGCCACCTCCAGAGTGCTGGCAGGCCCTTCTTGTGTGGCCACTTGGAAGCTACCTCAAGGGTTGCTGCCGGGCTTTACCGTAGCTACTGGCCCAAGCCTCAGGTGGACACTCACAAGTTACCCCCATAGTTGTCACCAGTCCAGGCCTCAAGTGGACACTTACAAGCCCCCTGAGTTCACTGTCAGGCCTGGCTTCGGGTGGGCACTCACAAGCCACCCCCAGGGTTGTTACCAGGTTTTACCTTGGGTGGGCACTCAGAAGACATCCTCATTGTAGCTGTCAGGCCCGTCCTTGGGTCTGCACTTGAAAGCCACACATGGGGTGGCTGTCAGGCCCTGCCTTGTGTGGGCACTCAGAAGCCACCCAGGGGTGGGTGCCAGGTCCAGTCTCTTGTGGGCTCTCAGAAGCCTCCCCGGGGTTTGCTGCCAGGCTTTGCCTCAGCTGCGGAGCCAGGTCTTGGGTGGGCACTCAGAGGCAACCGCTGCAGTGGCTGCCATGCCCAACCTTGTGTGGACACTCAGAAGTACCCCCCAACTAGCTGCTCGGCCCAGCCTTGGGTGGGCACTCGGAAGCCACCCACAGGGTCGGTGCTAGGCATTGCATTGGACAGGCACTTGGAAGCCAGCCCAGGGACAGATCCTGGGTCCAGCCTTGGGAAAGCAGTAGAAGCCACCCCCAGCGTGGCCACCAGGAATAGTCTTGGCTGGGCACTCAGAAGCCACCCCCAGGGTTAGCATCAGGCCCAACCTTGGTGGTGCACTGGGAAGCAACCCCTGGGGGTCCCTCTGGATCCTGCCTCAGGTAGGCACTCGGAAGCTACCTGCAGGGTTGCTGCTAGGCCTTGTCTAGCGTGGGCACTCGGAAGCCACCCCTAGGGTGGCTGCCAGGTCTGGCCTCAGGATACACTCCAGTGACAACCCCTGTGTGGTGCCAGGTCTGGCTTTGGGTGGGGGTTCGGAAGCCACCCACGTGTTTACTGCTAGGCTTCGCCTTGACTGCCAAGTCACATCAAGTGGGCTCTCAGAAGCCACCAAGGCTGTAGTCAGGCCTTGCCTTGGTTGGGTACTCGGAAGCCACCCCCAGTGTGGCTGCCAGACCAAGCCTCAGGTGTGGGGTGGCTTCGGGGCCTAGCCTCAGGTGGATACTCAGAGGCTACCTCCAGAGCTGCCATCAGGTCTTGCCTCGGGTGGGTGTCCTGAAGCCAGCTCCAGCGTTGTCACTGGGCCCCGGCTCAGCTGGGTACTTGGAAGCCACCCCTGGAGTTGCCATCAGGCCCACTCTTGGGTGGGCACATGGAAGTCACCTGTGGGGTGGATGCCAGGTCCAGCCTTGGGTGGGCACTCAGAAGCCACCCCATGGTTGCTACTGGGCTTTGCCAAAGCTGTGGGGCCAGGCCTTGGGTGGACACTGAGAAAGCAACCCTGGGGTTGCTGCTGGGCTTTTCTCTGCTGCTGGGTCTTCTAGTTCAATTATTTTGAGGACAAAGATTAAAAGAAGGGAAATTCAATCTCAGTAGAACATGCATCATAATTACAGCTCACTGACTAATATCCAGAGGGTGACATCCTGTGAATGATATTAAAGGAAGAAAAAGAAATTTCCTGAGATGTTAGTCTTCCACTGTCTGTTTTTGTGAAATTACCTTCACCAGTTGAACAGAAGCTAAGAAATACCACTTTGACACCTAACATAGAAAACTGAAGTATCCATTCAAAAAATGCTGTTTTCTGAGTCCTTCCAAAATTTTTCCATGTTGTTTCCCAAGACAGAGAACTGCCACTTTCAATACTCATGCTCACCCGAGCATTTGTTTTAACCCTAGGCCTCCCCAAATGCTAGCCCAAAGCCAAACCTGGATCTTAAACCTAAAACTTCAAGTAACCACAGCCCTAGCCATAGCACAAGCCCTAATCCTAACACTAACTCTCAACCAAACCCTGGACCTAGTCTGATGTCTAGGGTTAACTCTGTTCATCATGTTAGCACTAGCCATAGGCCCAAAAGAAGCCCTCCAGCAAATCCTACCTCTAAATCAAGCCCTATCCCCAACACTACCCATACCACTACACCTGCCCCTTTCCACAACCCTTGCAGTAAACCTGAACCTTAACCTGAATCCCAGTCCTAATATTCACACCGAACCAACAATCTAAACCTAGGCCTAGACTTAGACCTAGCTATAACAGTAGCCCTAAACCTAACCCAGGCCCAAATTTAAATTTGAACCCTAACTCTAGCCATAAGGCTGGGCTTAGGCCTAAACCTACTCGAAAACCTAACCCTAGCTCAGTTTTAAAAAGTCATATTCTCTCACCTTTTTTTCTAAGCCTAGACCTCCACAAACATAAACCTAACCCTGGCCTTAAACTTAACACTAACTGTAACCCCAGCCCTAGCCATAGCCCTGGCTCTAATCCTAACACTAACTCTACACTGAGCCCTGATACTAGTCTTAAGCTTAGGGCTAACACAGTCCTTCGTGTTAGCACTAGCCACAGGACAAAATGTAGCCTTGCAGCAAATCCTAACTCTAAACAAACTCTTGTCCCAAAACTACCCCTACCACTACACCTGCCCCTTGCCCCAAGCCTTGCAATTAAACTGACCCTAATGCGAACTCCAGTGCTAACATTCACCATGGACATACACCTAAACCTAGACCTAAACATACACCTACATATAACTGTAGCCCTAAAACTAACCCTATCCCAAATTCTGTTTCTAGCCCTAACCCTAGCCCTAAATCTGGCCCTAGACCTAAACCTACTCATAAACCCACCCCTTGCTCGATTTCAACAAATCATGCTCTCCCCAGCTTTTTTTCTAACCCTAGGACTTCCCAAATCCTACCCCAACCCTGAACACGACCCTAAACCTAACAATATTAACCCCAGCCTAGCAATAGCCCTAGCCTTAATCCTAACACAAACTCTCACCTGTGCACTGGCCATAGTTTTAAGCCTGAGAATGACAATGTCTTTCATGTTTGAACAAGCCCTAGACCCAAACATAGCTGTGCAGCAAAAGTTAACTCTAAGTATAGCTCTAGCCCCAACATTAACTCTGCCGTTAAACCTATCCCTTACCCCAACCCTTGCAATAAACATGAGCCTAACATGAACCCAGGCCCTAACATTCACCCAGGCCATACTCCAAGACCTAGGACTAAACTTAGGCCTAGTTATTACTGTAGCCCTAACCCTAACCTTAGCCCACCTTCAATTTCCACCCCATAACCCTAACCTTTAATCAGGTCCTAGACGTAAACCTAGTCATAAAGCTAACCCTGGCCGGATTTTAACAAGTCATGCTCTCTACAGCTTTTTGCCAACCCTTGGACCTCCCAAAATCCTAGACAAAGCCTAAACAGACTTTAAACATGACACTAACATTAACCTCAGCCCTAGCCAGAGCAGTAGCCCTTATCCTAACGCTAACTCTCACCCGGGCTCGGGCCCTAGTCTGAAGCCTAGGCCTAACACTGTCCTTCATGTTCGCACAAGCCCTAGCCCAAAACACAGCCCTGCAGCCAAAGCTAACTCTAACCTCCTTCTAGCCCCAGCATTAACCCGCGCCCCAACGCTTGCAATAAACCTGAGCCTAAACGTAGTCCTAGCTATTATCATAGCTCTAACCCTAATCCTAGCCCAACTCCAGTTTCCACCCCCTAACCCAAGCCCTTAATCAGGCCCTAAACGTAAACCTAGGCATAAAGCTAACCCTAGCTGGATTTTAACTCTCCCCAGCTTTTTCTCTAACCCTAGGCCTCCCCAGATGCTACCCCAAGGCCTACACCGTGGGCACCTCTGGGTAAAGGGCGGCCGCGCTCACCTGCCGGCTGGCGGAGGCGCTGCCTGGCTGGTCAGGCCCCTCTTCTCTGCCGCGCTGGCCGGGCAGAGGGCGTCCTGAGGCGGCGAGGGCGCCAAGCAGCTGTCCGAGCAGGGCACCGGCCGCGTGGCCACGGACTCCAAGCGCGATCCGGCGACACAGCGCGAAGCCACCACCACCGCACGGCCGGCGCCGTGCCCTGCCTGGCGCCAGCTTGGGACTCAGGCGCAGCTGGACACCCAGACTGTCAGGCCCGCCACGCTGTGGGCCCTTAAGGGACATGCCCGGGAGGGACTGCTCCCGGGGATCTTGGCGCGGGGTACCGGTGCGTGCCGGCCGGTGGCCTCCTCTGGCGGCGCCTTCCAGAGCGCCGGTCCAGCCCTGCGCCGGCCCGCCCTCCGCTCCGACCCCTCCACTCGGCGACCCCGCCGCCCCTGTGCCGGCGCTCTGGGCCTGCCCCCTCTTGCTGAACAGGAATTTGCATTCTCAATGACTGCCAGGCCAGGAATCCACAGCTGGAGCCTACCAGGCTTTTTCACATACTATTGAATAAAGCAAAGACATTATCCATCCTGAGTTCAGAACTAGCCTGGACTTCAGAGCAAGACTCTGTTTCAAAATCAAAATACATTCTTTCTTTCTTTCTTTGTTTTTTGAGACAGGGTCTCGCTCTGTGGTCCAGGCTGGTCCTGAACTCACTATGGGACCCAGGCTGGCCTTGGACTCACGGCAATCCTCCTGTCTCAGCCTCCCGAGTGCTGGGATTACAGGCGTGCGCCACCACGCCCAGTTTATGTGGTGCTGGGGAATCCAACTCGGGTACTTAGCGCTTGGCTTAGCGCTTGCTCAAGCGCTTTAACCGCTGAGCGATTCCTCAAGAACAAAATACAAAACAAAATAACAAAAAAATACTACAACTAGAAAAAGAATCACAAAACATATATCAGGAAATTAAATTATACAAGGGAGGAAATGGACTTAACCAATAACTTGAGTATTTTATGAAACTGCAACAGAATACTTTCTTTTGAGCACCCCATATGTACTTATCCAAAACGGACTGTCCTAGGCAGCCATGAAGCAAATATCAATAAAAACAATGACACAATAAAAAATAAAAAAATAGATACCACAGAAACAGAAACAATGAATACCGTTACCAAAGAAATCTGGAAATAAATCTGAAAGATGTTAAAATTATGTAACATTGGCAAAACTAGGCAGCTGAACTTGTGGGGCACAACAAATACGGTTCTGAAAAAATGTATAACTACGAGTGCTTCTGCTACAAAACACGCAGTTCAAAATAAACCATCTAAACATGCAGCTCGCAGTTCTAGAAAACAAGGAACAAACCAAACCAGAGACGGGACCTGAGAGGGGCAGAAGGAAGGAATAATGACCACAGCGGCTGCGCCTAAGGGTAGGGACCTGTCAGACAGAGATGTGGGGCCAAATGTCCTTGAAGTAGGGAGCCTAACTCCAGAGAAAACCTGCATCGGAGTCAGGGATCCAAGTAACGTGGAGTTACTGAGGGCCAGGGACGCGACAGGGTCAGGAATGGACTTCGGGGCAGCATTTGGGCAGCAATGGTAGGGACCTACGGAGTCAAGGTGGGCCCACACTCACCTGGCCGGTAGGTGGAAGGCCCCTGCCAGGTCGCACTCCTGCTTCTCTCCTCCAGCCACGCCCGACAAGACAGGCAGTGGTCCCGAGGCGGCCGGTGGAGTTCGAAGCAGCAGTCCGGCCATGCGGGGGCTCCAAGCAGCAGACCGAGCACCAGCAGCGCGGTGAGGCTCAGCCACAAGAGGCCCAGCTCAATCTGGTGACAAAGCACAAAGCTGCCAACGCCAGCGCCCCTCCCCTGACCAGTGCCCCTCCCCTGCCTGGCACCCCTGCAAGAAGACACCGTTATGGCCTGGGAGAGACCCCACCCGGCCTCTTCCTAGGGAGATTCTGCGGCCAGGCAGCCGCTACCCCCCAAGGAGCAATTAAGGCTCAACAGGAATTTGCATTCTTAATGACTGCCAGCTGAGACCCGGTGAATTCACAACTGGAGTCTACCCAGCTTTTAGAGAGGAACAAATGCCAATGTCTTTCACATACTATGGAACAAAAGGAAGACATGATCCAAACCAAACTATGAATTCAGCAATACTCTGACAAAACCACGTAAGGACACAGGAAAAAAATTCTTCAGACCAATATGTACGTCAACATAGACGCAGACACCTGCAAATAGCATCTGCATTCACCCAACTCGGCATCACGTTCTGAAAATCTAAATTAGGATCAAATGGATTTTATTTCGTGGCTATCAAGATAGTTTGATATATAAAGGAAAGCATGTAATAATATCATGTAAATAAAGATAAAAGTTACAGAAATACTCAATAGATGCTTTTTAAAAAAAAAAAACCCTTTTAATTATAACCAACACCTTCATAATATCCTTTTACCATAACCAACACCTCTTCAGGACATAAACCCAATGGAAAAAGGTGTAGAAGGATGTTACCTCAAAATGTTAGGAATGCACATTATAAATATCACCCAACATTCAATGGGAAAAACCCAAACAATTATTTGTAAGGTCCAGATGAGACAATGGTATCCACTGTCACCATTGCTGATCAATATACTACTTAAAATTATAGCCTGAGCAATCAGGCAAAACAGCCAAGAAACTTGGGAAAATTACAGTAAAACATAAAGAGAAGTTATCCACAGTCACTAATGCTAACATTTTTCACACAGAAAACTAAAAAGAAAAATTTACCCTCAGACTTACTTCTTATGAACAAATTATGCAACGTGGTAGACTACAAAACCAATACACAAAACTCAGTTGTGGTTTTTTGGTTTGAGACAGGGTCTTGCCCTTCAGAGCAGGCTGGTCCTGAATTCACTGTGGCCCAGGCTGTCTTCATCTCCCAGTTCTAGAAAACAATTTCCCCAAATAATTATTAATTATAATAGTATTTTAGTTTGCAAAACAGAATAATTACATTCAACATGGGGAATTAGTATAAAATCTTTTTGAAAATATGTATACATTCATTTATGGATGGATAGGTAGATAAAATGATAAATTGTTGAAATCCTGAAGATTATAAGAAACTATTTTGGCAATTTATATCTCAATGAATCAATAATACAGGAGATAGGCATAAATTTTTAGATACATGTGATACACCAAAACTGAACCAAGAGCACCTTAAAACCTTGAATAGAGCAATAACTTGGGATGAAATTGAGGCAGTAATAAAGAGTCTCCCAACAGAAAGAGTCTGGACCTGATGAATTCACCACAGAATTCTGTCAGAACTTCAGGGAAGAGTTAGCCTGAATGCTTCTCAAACTCTTCCAGAAACTGAAAGAGAGAGAATACTTCCCAACCTATTCCTGGAAACAAGTATCACCTTGATCTCCAAAGCAAAGACCCAACAAGGAAACAAACTATAGGTTATTTACTAAATGAATATGGATGCAAAAATTCTCAGTAAGATACTTGAAAACAAAATGCAACAAATTATTAAAAAGCTCATACACCGTGACCAAGTTGGTTTCATCCTGGGGATATAAAGAGGATTTAACATATGTAAATCAATTAATGTAACACACATCATTAACAAAAGCAAAGACACGATCACATCAATAGGTACAGAAAATGCTTTGGACAAAACACAACATCCCTTCCTGATCAAAATCTAACAAAATAGGTAAAGAATCTTAAAGATCCTACCTCAAGCTGATAAAAGGAATTCATGACAATCCTCCTGCCAATGTGAAACTAAATAGGAAAAAACTAAAAGCATTTCCCCTCAAATAAGAAACAAGACAAGTGTATGTACCCTCACCACTTCTTTTCAACACAGTGCTTGAAACCCTAGCCAGAACAATCAGTCAAGAAAATGGAATAAAGGGAATACTCAAAGGAGGAAGAAGTCAAACTATCCTTATTTGTGGAGTACATGATTCTTTACATACAGATCCCCCAGCCCCTACTAGAAGACTCTTAGAATTAAAAAAATTCAACTGATTGCAGTACATAAAATCAATACATAATAAATAATAACATTTCTCTACAGCAACAATGAAAACACAGAGATATAGATCAGAAAAACAATCCCATTCATAGTAGCCTCAAAGCATATTAAATACCTAGAAACCAATCTAACTAAGCAAGTGAAGAACATTTATATTGAAAACTACAGTACTCTGCTAGAAAAAGTCAAAGAGAACATTAGAAAATGGAAAGATATCACCTGTTCCTGGATAGGCAGAAGAACTAACATTGTCAAAATGTCCATACTACCAAAAATGATACACAAATTCAGTGCAATACCAATCCCAATGCCAATGGCATTTTTCACGGAACTAGAAAGAAAAGTTTAAGGGGCTGAAGGAATGGCACAGTGGTTAAAGCACTTGCCTTGCAAGAGTAAGTTCCTGGGTTCAATTCCCCAGCACCACTTAACCTGGGCGTGGTGGTGCATGCCTTGTAATCCCAGCACTCAGGAGGCTGAGGCAGGATTGCCATGAATCCAAGGCTAGCATGGTCTCCATAGTGAGTTCAGGACCAGCCTGGGCTACAGAGCAAGATCCTGTCTCCAATGCCAGATATCAAATTATAATACAAAGCAATAGGGATTTTTAAAAACTTACATGGTTTTTGCATGAATACCGACAAGAGGATCAATGGAACAGAACTGAGGATGCAGAGAGACACCACCAAACACTTTCAGCTATCTCATCTTTAACAAAGGGGCGAAGTAAACATAGCCTCTCTAACAAGCGGTGCTGGAAAAACTGGCCAGCCAC
Organism: Ctenodactylus gundi; assembly: GCA_004027205.1. NCBI lineage: Eukaryota > Metazoa > Chordata > Mammalia > Rodentia > Ctenodactylidae > Ctenodactylus > Ctenodactylus gundi. Next base: position 80,957 of record PVKB01005608.1, on the reverse strand, counting down.
ATGCAGAATGAAAGTAGACCCACATTTTTCACCATGTACCAAAATTAAATCAAAGCCTTAGACATTAAAATGGAAACATTGAACTTGTTGGAAGAAAAAAAAAAGACAAAACCCTTAAAGACTTTGGCATAGACAAGGTCTTCCCCAATAAAACACCCAAAGCACATGAGATAACACCATGAATCTTGGCTAGAGGAATAACACAGCAGTTAGATCATTCGCCCAGCAAGTGCAAGGCTCTGAACTTGATTCTCCAACAACATATAAGCCAGGGGTGTTGGTGAACACCTGTAATTCCAGCACTCAGGTGGCTGAGACAAGAGTATTGCCTTGAGGTCAAGGTCAGCCTGGACTACACAGTGAGTTTAGGACCAGCCTGAAATACAGAGGAAAACCCTGTCTCAAAAAAAGCATACAAAAACCCACGAAGAATCAACAAATGGGATGTTATCAAATGTAAAATCTTCTGCAGCACAAAGGAAACACTCAACAGTTAACCAACGCAAGGGGAAACATTTGCCAGCAACTCCTCAGACACGGGAGTATTATCAAGGATATATAAAGAGGGACTGGAGTAATACCTTGCAATTAAAATGGCAAGACCAAGGCCCTCTATTCAATTCCCAGCTCCACATAAACTGGGCACAGTGGTGCATGCCTAATTCACTGTGGAACCCAGGCTAGACTTAAACTCATGATAATCCTCCTGCCTCAGCCTTGTGAGTACTGGGATTATAGGCACGCACCACTGTGCCCAGTTTATGTGGTGCTGGGAATTGAGTGGAGGGCCTTGGGCTTGCCACTGGGCTGGGAAGTGGAAATCAGATTGAGCAGGAAGAGGTCTGGTCCAAGGAGAGGGTCAGAAAGCCGTAGCTTTTTCCTCTGCCTGTAAGAACAGAACTGGCCGCCAGAGGGCAAACTAGCCAAGCCCATGCTTGCAGTGACAAGATCTTGGCCAGAAGAGCTTAAAAAGAGGTGGGAGGGACAGAATTTAGCACCTCAGGGAGACAAATGTGACCATGAGCTGGACTGCTGCGGCCTGTGTCCAGTCCTTTCTCACTATAATGTCACCTGACAGTTCAGCCAGAGTGGTGAAAACGACTGGCCGAAGCCAACAGCAGAAGCTCAGAGGATACACAGGACAGCACTGACCCCCAGCGTGTGGCTGAGTCCCACCCTCAGGGGCCTTGTCCACCTGCGTCCAGGCCCTCCTCTAGAACCAGGGGAGAGCTGAATGCTGTGGCATGGGGGCAGGGGCAGCACTTTGAGCCAGCGCAGCCTCTGGCATTACACGTCTTCTCCGGATGTAGATGTCTGCCTGCCAGAATCCGAGCCTGCGAGCCTGGGTGCAGGGTTTTGCCCCATCCCCCGTAGGTGAGGTCAGCCCACTAACGCTGCACCGCGCCACCCCCCCCCCGCCCTGCTATGGAGAAAATGTCGTCTCTACATTGTGCTCTCTGCTCACCCTTACCAACCCTGGGAAAGAGCCTGAGGCTTGGCTACCGCCCCCCACCCGCCACTGGGTCACAAACCCACTCAAGTGGACTCTTGCCACAGGCTAGCAAGGTGCCACCAGGGGGCGCTGCTGCTCCTCAAAGCACTGCTCCACCCTGTGGGGTTCCTGAGTAGGAGGCTAGTGCTGCCTACGCAGTAATTCCAAATTGTATGGAAATTAAGGCTGAGTGCCCAGAAACACAGAAAACATATCTTAACAATGGCCAGGCTCCCAAGGCACTCCTAAAGGAGTGTACGATCCAGAAGCGTTTATCTGTAGAAATCTGACCTGACGCCTGCCCCTGTTGCTGTCTGCCTTGGTCACTTTCTCATTGCGGAGACAGAATCACCAGCAGCCACCCGGAAGGGAAGAAAGACGTACTTAGCTCAGAGTTTCAGAGGTCTCACACAGTCCATTCATAAGCAGCCTGCAATCGTGGAAGCACATGGCAGAGGCTGCTGAGCTGCTCACCCCATTGCAGACAGAAGCCAAGTGAAGCACGAATAAAGTCAAGTCCCGAGACTCAAGCAAGGCTGGAGCTTTCTACAGCTATCACTGTAACAATGTCTCTGCCTTTACTCAGTTCAAGCTGCCAGTTGGATGCCCCCCACACCTTGCCCGAATCCAGGGTGGGTGCCCTTCCCTCGCTTTCTGACCCACAAGTCAGCAACACACATCTGAAAGTTCTGCCCTGAGCGCTGACTCCCATTCTCAACAAGCTGACACAATCTCCAGGTAGAACCCCAAGCATCCGAGCCTTCCAGCCAGGCCTCGCCTCCCAATATCACACAGTTCCACACTTATCCCACTCATCCAAGTTCGTGAGGCTTTCGAGGGACACTCCAGACCCAAACCACAGCACTCTCCCAGCAGACCTTATGGCACTGAGGTACAGATGGCCAGACCTGGCCATTTGGCTCATCTGGGAATCAGATGGTCTTCCAGATCCAGCTTGGAAGTTTGCAGTAGATGAAATTAGGGTCTTGGGTTGATAAGCACTCACTGCTCAAGAGAAAGCAACTTCACGTCCCTGGACAAGTGGCCCAACCAGCCCAGGATATTGTATTTCGCCCGGCCCCATCACTGCTACCTGAAGCCTCTGACAATGGGGAAAATGGAAAAAGCCAGTTGCCACTCCACAGCCACTAGAATGCTACCGCTTCCTGGTTTGTTAAGGCAGGGTCTTGCTCTGCAGTCCAGGCTAGTCTTGAACTCACTACGTAGCCCAGGCTGGCCTCAAACACACAACACTCCTCCTGCCTCAGCCTCCCAAGTGCTGGGACCACAGATGTGCACCACCATGCCCACTTTACACGGCACTCAGAAATCAAACCCAGGGCCTTGGGCTTGTTAGGCAAGCACTCTAACAGCTGAGCTACACCTCAGTCCTAGAATGTCATAATTTTTGAAAAGAAAAACCAGATGTAAAATATAGCAGAGCTGGCTCCTCAAAAAGTTAAGCACAGCCAGGCATAGTGGTGCACACCTGTAATCTCAGCGATTTGGGAGGCTGAGGCAGGAGGACAACAAATTCAAGTCTACTCTGTCTCTAATAAAATAGAAAGAACGAGGGTGTAGCTCAGTGATAGAGTGCTTGCCCAACTTGTACAAAGTCCTGGCTTCCTCACAGGGGAAAAAAAGATATAAACTCACTAGGTGACCCCGCAGTGCCACTCCTAGGCACATACCCAAAAGACCTGAAAATGAGCACTCGGGCCCACACATATCCAAGAATGCTCACAGCAGAACCACTCACAATAGTAGGGATGAAAAGTAGCTGACGTTCCCACCAGCTGAGCAAGGTGTGAACCATCCGGATGATGAAGTTTTGTCCCGCGATGAAGGGACTGAAGGAGCTGACACGGGTAGCCCTGCAAGCGCTATGACGGTGAAAGGACAGAAGAACACGATTCCACTTAGGAAAATGTCCAGAAGAGGCAAATCCAAGAGAAAGACAATGTACTCGTGGTGGTAGGGCGTGGGAAAGGGATGATAGGGAGTAACTGTTGATGGGCGGCGGGGGTCTCATTTAGTGTTAGGATTAGGCACAGATCAGGACTGCACAACATGGTGAGTGCAAGAAAACACCACGGACCTATTCACTCTAACATGGTTAGTTTTGTTATATGAATTTCATCTCAACAAATTTTTTTCTGAAGATGGCGGCCAAGCAACAGAGCTGTGCAAGGTCTCCTCATCGACCCACTTAAAAAGTCAAGATTTTAGTTAGAAAATGCATATTCAATGTAGCTAGAAAAGAGAGGAGCACCCACAACTGAAAGGCCAGGGGAAGGCCAGAAATTCCAAAGGAACATCGAAAGCAGAGAAAAAAATTCCCAGCAGCCCAGGAAGCCACCACAGGCTGGCTGCAAATGGCTGGATCCACAGGCACCTGTGGAAGGAGGAAAGCTTGCATGGGCCTGGAACCTCTGACAGAGCTGGGAGAGGATGGAGCACCCCAACAAGGGACAGGAGGCTGCGGGCGGGTCAGAAATCCTGAAGTCATACCAGAAGAGGAGGAAAAAACCAGCCGACTTGGTGTGGCCCCGAGCTGCCGGCATCCACAGACCAGATGGAGGAAAGGCCAGAGCCAGAACCTCAGCCTGAGGTCAGCATGGATCCGAGAAGTGGGAATTGTTGGCAGCGGGCGGCTGAAACACCAACCTGCAGGTGTGTGTACTACAAATGCAGCGTGCGCTCCCCCTAGAAAAGCCCCGGGATTCCAGATCAGAAACGGGGCTCAGCAGCCATGTGACATCAGCAGGAGCCATTTTAAATAGAAGGGGGGAAAAAAACCCAAGACTGAACCCTTTAGAGTAAAAGAAAGCTCAGAAGAGCACACCAGGGCTTTGGGGTCACCCTTAAACAGTGCTCAGGAAGAAACTGGCACAAGAGGCAGAGACAGGAGAAAAGAGGGGGAAAGGCTGCTGATCCCCTGAACGGCTAAGGTCGCCTCTACTCTGAGAGTGGACAGCCCTGCTCTGGGGGAGGGAAGCCAGGACAGAGGGAGAGCTGTGCTGAGTGGATGGGGGGAACAAGACACCTCAAAAAGGAGGATCAGCACCCCGTTCCTCCAGCACGTACCTGAGGCTTTTGGTTCAATGCTGCCCTGCACGGCAGAGGCATCTAGGACCAGGAAGTCCAGCGCCCGTCCATCCCATGAGCCAGAGGCTTCCAGGGTCTTCCAGGGAATTACATCACCCTGTCAATCCTGAGCCCCAGAGGCTTCCAGAGGCATCTAGGATCAGGAGTTCCATCACCCTGTCTGTCCCTTGGGCCAGAGGATTCCAGAGGCATCTAGGACTGGGCCTTCACCAAACGCTTCTTTCCTGCACACCAGAGACAGCCAGAGGTAGCAGAACCCTGGGGAAACGTGGTAACAAATCTCCTACAAAAAGACCTGACACATCAGAAAATGATACCAGGGATACTGAGATTGCAGAATCCAAAGATGAAAATGGCAAAAATGATGGTAACCTCTGGGCCCAGATATTCAGTGAATTAAAGCAGGAATTAAAGCAGGAAATAAAACGGTACAAGAGCTACACCAACACACAGCTAAGCTAAAAGCAAGCTTTGAAAAGCAAATAGAGGAGACCAAAGAAGAAATGAATCAGAAGATAACGAAGGTAATACAAGAAATTAAAGAAGAACACAACAGAGATACAGAAAAATTGAATGCAGATATTCAGGAAGTGAAAAACACACAGGAAATAACAAGCAACCACATTGAACATCTTCAGAACAGAATGTCAGACCTAGAAAATAAAGTGACTGAGCTGCAACATACAGGCCATGAAGAACACAAAGTAAGTAAGAAAGAGAGTGAATCATTGCAATGGCTGATAGATGATTCAAAGAGAAACAAGCTCAGAATTGTGGGAGTCCAGAAGAAGACTGAGGACAAAACAAAAGGCTTAAAGGACGTGTTTAATGAAATTGTGGAAGAAAATTTCCCAAATCTAAGGAAAGAAATGAACATGGAACTACTGCAGGCATACAGAACACCAAACAACTTTGATCAGAAGAGACCCTCATCACAACACATCATAATTAAAATACTAGAAACCCAACACAAAGAGAAAATACTAAAAGCAGTAAGAGAAAAACAGAAGGTGACCTACAAAGATAAGCCCATCAGGATAACTTCAGACTTCTCAATCCAGACTCTAAAAGCCGGGAGATCATGGAGCAATGTCATCCAAGCACTAAAAGAACATAAAGGCCAACTAAGACTGCTATATCCAGCAAATTTATCTTTTAATTTAGAGGGAGAACTTAAAACTTTCCATGATATAGATAGCTTAAAGGAATTTGCAGCCACTGAGCCAGTATTGCAGAGAATACTTAAAGGAAACCTAGAAAGTGAAAGGGAGGCCAGCGACACCAGTGACCCCAGAGAAAAGCGACAACAGCTAGAGCAGAATGAGCTAAGAAAAAAGTAGGTTAGTAATCAGTGAAATAGGAGTAAATAAGTTATGAAAGTTTTAAAAATTCTGAAATAACTAAATTTGCCTTCATATTTGTTACTTTAAGTATATTTATGTGGTATAGATTTAAGTTCATTGAATGTAGCAACATGAGATAGGTTTAACTTTGTTTTATTGTAGCAATTCACTTATTAGGTCACTGATGAAAATTTATCCTAAGAAAACTGATTGATGTAAAGATAACCCTGTGAATGTACAAACATGTATCTTCCAGTATTCAGCTAAGGCATTTGAAATTTAACTTTTTTTTTCTTCTTTCCCAAATTCACTAGTCTTTTGAACTATATGCTTGTAGTTATTTTCTACTGTGGACTGGTGGGTAAGTCCAGGTTTAAGAATAGCAACAAAGATATAACAAAATACAGAAAAAAAAAAAAACCTTTTGGTAAATATCCCGATAAAGGGATTAGTTGGATTCAGAGAAGAGGCATCAAGATTTGACTACTGCGACCCATTGGCGGAATAGGAAGCTGAGTTAGAGTGGTGACTTCGGTGAAATGATTTAGATGCAGAAGATTAATATGTTAAGTACTGTATGGTCTCTCTGACTTGGAAAACCAAGAACGCAGACATTCTAAAAACCCACATGAAGTGATAGCCAGAGTTGGGGGAAAAGATAAGGAGGGTGTGGGAGGGTCAAAAATGGGAAGGGATTGTAAAGTTGATATGATATATATGTGCACGAAATACCCAAATTCATTGTTAACACCATGTATTATATCTGTATATTAATAAAAATAGTGGGAAAAAAATTTTTCTGAAAACAGCCATCTGAATGCACTCAATGCAGATGTTAGCTGTCCAGCTATGGCCAAAGTGACAGAAATTCAACTGTCCCAGGAACATGAGCCACCCCCACTACCTTCGCAGACAGACCGGAGTCCTCCAGGCTATGGCACCTGACCTTCCCACTTCTATTCTGTCTCCACACCTGCCTCTCCACGTTGTCCGTCTTGCCCAGGCCCACGCCTGCACAGCTACAGCCTTCTCTGACTTCTATGTGTCGTCATTCTCAGAGGGGAGCTTGATTGCTTGTTGTGACTTCAGTCACTTACCACAGACCTCTGTACCTTCCCTCTGTTTCCCTAAAGCATCAGTAGGACCTTGCTGTCCTCCCACTCCTCCTTCACCAGCCCTGACTGCCGCCCATAGGCCCAACCCACCAGGCCCTGTACCTGACGCTGTGGTCTCTTCAACTGTCTTGCTGATTGCAGTAGCAACCTGCCAGGACTGAATCTCAGTATGGGGCTACTAGCCAAAGGAAAGCGTGGGGTGGAAGCAGAGAGGCTACTGTCCTTGCATGGTGGGCCCATCCTGAGTGCCAGCTCCTGCTCAGGAAGGAAGAGGTGGCTGCTGAGAAGCAGTATACGGCACAGAAGTTCTGAGGGGTCTTCAGGGGATCTGCCCAGACGTCAGCGTCTCAGGCTGTCCCCCAGGCCCTGACCCGGCTGGGTTGCCAGTCTCCTGTACGCCCGTCCTCTACGTGTGCTCCTCCCTGCTGCCCTCTTCTACATGAAGCGGCTGTGTGCAGGCCTAGGAGCCTACCACATTCACATCTGCCTCCTCCTCCTCCTCCTTCTGGCTGTCTCTGCAGCCCAGGCGGGTCCTGAGCTCACTGTGCAGCCCACGCTGGCCTCACTCACGGCGATCCTCCTGCCTCAGCCTCCTGAGTGCCGGGATCACAGGCGTGCGCCACCACACCCAGCTAGTATGTGGTGCTGGGGGATCAACCTGGGGCTTTGCGCTTTCTACACAAGCTTTCTAATCAGTAAGTGAATCCTAGACCCTTGCTTCTTTCTTAGAGCTCAGAAAAATAAGAAGCAGCTTCCTAAGCCCACAGTGGGTCGCAGCTCCTCCCACCTGGTTCAGCTGCCAGGTCACCAAGGAAGGAAACACCAGAGAGAAGCCACGGTGACTTAGCTAGCTCTCCCCTCCCATCCTAGCCATCTCTGTCAGCTGCTGCTCATGCTGAGGTCCAAGGCAGAGGACCAGCCTCAAACCCCAGTGCTGCTGCCCCGATCCTGGGCCCACAGGAGCGAGCCCTGGAACCTCCCCTCATGCTACCTGTCCCCGGTGAAATCGACAGTGGTTCCCACGGCTTGTCAGTCATCCCATGGTCATTGCAAAGTTACGATGCCCAATTTGTTTTATTTTATTTATTCGTTTATTTCTTTATTCTGGGAAATCCCTTTTTGGTCTCAATTCTGTGGTTAGAATACCAGTCCCATGTGACAACTGGTCCACCCCCTGTTCCTCGGCTCCTCCAGGGTCGAGAGAGGCGAAGCGTAACGGCTCACCTCTTACAACTGTCACGGTCCGTTTTCTCTGGGTTTCATGAGTGTTGGGGCTGACTTTGACTCTCTGGGATCTGAACGCACTCTTCAGTCTCTGGCAACTGTTCGCTCCAGACGCTGTACACCAGCCCCGGGAATCCGGAGCCTCCTGGGCCGCGTCACTTTCCTGCGAGACAGGCTTGGGAGGAAGGAAGGAGAGAAGACACGAGGGGAGGGGAAAAGACACAGAGGGGGAGGTGTCGGCCTTGGGGTAGGAGGCAGGACTGGCTGGGTGTTTCTGAGGGGCTGCGGCCAAGTCCTAGCCTCTCTGAGCTTCAGCTTCCTGGCCGGCAGTGATCACAAGCTTCCCAAGTCACACACAGAGCACCATGGGCTAGCAACACGCTATCTAACTCTAAGGGTGCTCATTGTTCCTGGTGTGTCCTCACTGTGTCCCTGTAAGGCTAACTGCAGAGACCTAGAAGGCGGGACAGAGGGGGTGGGTATCCTTAGTGACCAGGAGGGGTCAGAGGAGCCTGGCCAGGCCTCACACATCCTCCACGGGCAGCTCTGACGGGCCCCTGGCTCTGGCTGTCCACAGGGTCTCACCTCAGCCCCTGGCCCTTGACTGGGGATGGAAGGGTTAAGCAGCTGCAGCGGGTGGGGGCCGGGGGCGAGTGGCCTCCCTGGGGCAGGCCTGGGGCAGCTGCGGGCAGGCGTCCACCCAGACTTCCCGGACGCGCCTGGCGCCTCAGTCTCGCCGCCAGCAGCCTCCGGGGACGCTGCCCGACTGCCTGGGGACAGCTCCTCTCCAGCGCCAGCGCCCCGCCTGCCTGCCTGCCTGCCTGCCGCAGTCCCATGTCTCTCTTGGGCTCGTCAACTATGGTGACAGCAGCTGTCGGCACGGTACCCCAGATGACAGTACCCGCCAGCCACACCTTGGAGGGCAGGGTGACTCGCCCTGTAGGGCTGAATCCGTGTGACCCACTGTCCAGCCAGGGAAACTGCCTAGTCACTTGGAGCCTTCTTTGATGCGGGTGGAAGCCAGGGCTGATGGATCTTACTTGCTTAGTCTACAGAGTAGAAGAGTTGGGTCTGTTATATCCTTCTAGGCCCCAGGAACCCCATATACAATAGAGGGAGCTGGCTGCTCCCTGCACCCTGCCACCCCATGCCTTCTACCTCCTACCTGCCAAGCTCTGGGCCACCTCCTCGCGGCCAGGATCATGGAGGCGGTGGGCAGCTCGGCCCCAGGGTGAGGTTCCAGAAAATCCACAACCAGGGCTCCGAGGGCACCTGACGAGTATTGCTTTGAAAAGTGTGAGTGTGCTCATGCTGGTGACAGAGACGCTCAACCCTGACTCACAGAAGAATCAATCGGTGGCAAGTGAGACTTCTGCCAAAACCAGCAATTTTCACGCAGAAGGGTTCCACGCTTTTCTGTCTAGAAATTGGAGCCACGCACTGCCTACCTCCCAATCCCTCACTATATAGGGCCCCCTGGACCTCAGCCCTGGGTGGGGGATGGTTACTTACGTCCCCTCGCCTCCCCGGGCTCTGCCTCGTGCTCCTGTCAAGGACTCAGATAGGGAGACCTGGTCTGTGCTCCCACTGGCCTTGCTGCTGCCTCCTCCCGGCCCTCTGGCGCCCTACCCTTTGTAAGCAGGCAGGCATCTCGTCCCGCCTCCCCTCCAAGGGGGAAGTAGTGAGGCAATCACCTGCCCACTCCCTCATCTATCACGCTGAACTGTGTTCACGATAAAATTACTCATCCTTGGCCAGTGATAAATGAAATCAGTCTAGAGACAACCACACAGGGGTGGGGGGTGGGGGGTCTTCAGTCCGGGTTTCCAGGCCTGAGCGAGGGAAACCCAGTGGACAGTCTCTGTGTCGGTGGAGCCTGGCAAGGGCCCATCTGCTGCGGATGCTTGTCCATGAAGGCACATGCATGGGGTTCTGCGAGTAGGTGATCAAATGGTCAAGGCCAGGCCTCGGGGGGACCCATTTGGGATGTGGTGTGTGGGTGCCAGGGAGGGGGTTGAGGGGGTTGCTGACAGCCTAAGAGTGACAAGGCCACATGCCAGGAGAAGGGGCTAGTGTATCGAAAAAAAGAAAAGTAGGTGGGTCATAGGATGAGGGGCCGGAGAAGAAACAGCAGGATGGGCTCTTGAGGGAGAGGAACAGGTCACCAATGGGTGTCCAGGTGAGTGGCAGAATCCGTGTCTGCAGGTGAACAAGGAAGCTCAGCCACTTCAGGAGTCAGAAACATCACCAGGACTCCAAAAAGTCCGGGAAACAGCAGCCCTGAGTCCAATGTGGCCAGAGAAGCAGGACAGCTCCAGTGATTCCTATAGGTCCTAAGGGTGTGAGAAATCTCTAATCAAGAAGGCTGGGATCCCAGATACATCCCCTCTGGGGCTCACATCCTGCTATGAAGACCAGATTTCTGTGACAGCCAAGTTCCGGGAAGATCAGAAGCTCAAACACAGGACCCCGGTGTTGGCTAGGGGGCCCAGAGAGGCTTCCTGGAGGTAGAGCATTTGGACCCGGTGCCAAGGAAGAGTAGGATTAACAAGGGGAGCCCAGGTAGAAAAAGGGCTGCTCATCTGGGACCTGGCACAGGGCCAGCTCAGTGACAGACAAATCAGGGAGAAGTCATGTGGGGCATGCACGCTGCAGGTGTGGACATCATGCCATCAGGTTGGGCATGGCAGCTGAAAAGCCCCAGTGGTGAGGCCCATGGAAAAGGGTGAAGCAGGATGGCCAGGGCAGTCCAGGAGTGGGGACCCCGCAGGCGAGGGAGCGCCTCTGACAGGCCGCACAATGCAGAAGGGGAACTAGGCACAAGTCCACAGGGACTGGAAGTGCTTCTACCTCTGAGGACAGGGCCTGGCACAGGGGGCCCCAGCATAGCCCTGGAATCCAGGGTCTCCAGAAATGGCTTCCAAATGAATGGTAGTTTGAACTTGGCCCCTTACCCAGCTAATCTCTGGGGAAGAATTTTTCCTGCCACTCAAAACAGCCTGGGCCATTGAAGGCTCTGGGTGCAAGCTATCCCTCAAATAGAAAAAAAGAAAACTGAAGTCCAAAGCTGGGCCTGGTGATACAGTCCTGTAGTCAGGTAGCCTGTGGCTCAGGCCCAGCCCTAATGTAGAACCTATGTCTGAGGCAGCTGGTAAAGCTAAGGATCTTTTGTACAACAGGCTGCATGGCTGTGGGGCTAGCTGTGCAGTGTAGCCCAGGCACACTCAGAAAACACTTGTCCCACTCCCAGTGCAAGGCTGCGAGCACACCTGTGAGAACAGATGTTCAGATGAGTTGACACAAACAGAATTACCCTCTCCCAAAAACATCAGACCAGGAAGGACAGAGACAATGGAAGTGAGTACGAGGTGAGTTTGGGGGTCTATCTAAGGGGAGGAAATGGAGTTGCAGGAGCCAAGGAGGGTGAGCCCTGTTGGTCAGCAGAGCTCAAGCTAGCATGTGCCCAAAAGGAGACCCCTGAGGTTGGGCAGGAACCACCAAGAAGATTAGGGAGCTGTAGCTAGAGCACACACAGGTGGGAACCACACCTGTCCTCCCAGCAAGGCTGGAGAGCCCTAGCCCACTGAGGCAGGGTCCTGGCAGTAGAGTGGGGCAGAGTCGGCCTCAGACAAAATGCAGCAAGACCTAAGAGAAAGACCTGACAGTACCAGATGGCTTCCAAGCCCAGAGCAAAAGAAATTTTACAAAACATAGCACCCAAAAATTAAGTCTCCCATGTGTGCAAAGAGATGAGAAAATAAACCCAAACAGAGAAGGAAAATCAGTCAGCTTCAGGTGACACAGAAATGACTCCCAGAGGACGGACAAAGACGTCGAGGCCTCACACCAAGATGGCCAAGAAGCCAGAGCACAGGGGGAAGGTGGCTCCTGACAGTATTCTGCAGCAGCCCTGCTGAGCAGGGTGGAGGCAGCCCAGCAGGTGGGCCAACTCCACCTACAAAATCTGAGCCATCCGGCCCGGACGCAAAAATGCCAACTGCATCTTCCTTAGCTCTCAGCCCATTACACAGATAGAGGTTCAGAGAGGTCAGGTGTCTTCCCAGGGCCACACAGCCACAAAGCAGTGGGAAATGACCTCTGGGTACACAACCTCTAGGCCCCACTGCACAGTCCTGCCAACCAGGTCTCACCATCCTCACAGGAGGAAGGCAGGGAGCGCTGGGGCAACTCTCAGACCCAGGAAGTGAAGGCTCAGACTACAAGGCACACGGCGGTGGACGGCAGGCAGGCAAGAGGCAGATGTCAGTACTACGCCCGTTCTTTCCATATCCGCCCTGGTTTCCCAACCTCTCCCCAGTCTGGGGGTGTGACAGGGAACCACCCAGGGCAGGCGGGGAGCCCCACAGGAGAACTCTCGCTTCTGTGGTGCTGAAAGCGCCTTCTTCGAGAGCGATGCTGGAGCTCTCTGGGCCACCGCCTTGGAGCTCGGCCCCAGGCTTATTAGTCCCCTCAACCCCACCTGGGTACAGACAGCAGCCCCAAAACAGAGTAGAGCAGGTGCCCGGAACTTCAGAAGGCTCCTGTGTCTCCTCCTTGGACCTGCCATGTTCCACAGCACCAACCCTGTGCAAGACCTGCTGCCTTCATGCCTCCAGTATGGGTTGGCACACAAAAATGATGAGACTGTTCCCATAGTGTGCGCCCTCAGACACACCTAGCAGCACAGGCTCACCTCTCTCTTCTGGGCAGGGGTCAGGCAGAGGTCAGTGGGCCCCCGCTGGTGCATAGACAGCCCTTTCCTCAGCACACAGATGACAGACCTGCCCTCCTTGAGGAGGTGCCATGGCCAGGTGTGGCCACGCATGTGAGGCTGCATCAAGGACCAGTGTCTTCACTACACTTACAGAGAGGGTCTGAGGCTCAAAGGACAATTGCTCCCCTACCACACCAGCAGCAGCCTCCAGCTATGCAGGTCACGCTCCCAGAGGGGCTAGGCTGAGTGACGGAGGGCCCTACCCAGAGTCTCCACACAAGCAGAAGCTCAGAGCAAGCAGTTGGGCAGCAGGACCTCCACTAGCACCTTCCAGGCCCTGGCAGCAGGAGCGATGGGGGCCTGAGCGATAAGAAACTAATAATTTATGTTTCCAGCTCCTGAAGCTGGCGCCAAGGGAAGACTGAGCCACAGCCTCCCCCAGCCAAAGCAGCACAATCCTTCATTGCACAAATTATTAACGACCAGAGAATGAATGACTGTAATCAGATCAGGGCTGCCAGCACTTTTCATTTCATTTATTTGTATAAATCCTGAAGTCAGGGTCTGCTCTGAGCTCAGAAAGCCAGCCTCCTGTTGGCTAGGTGCCCATCCTCCCCCAAGGCTCCAGGGTGACAGAGGGATCCAGCGAGTGCTGGGGGTGAGTTTAAGCACACCCATGGCAACCCTGTTTAATGGCGGAGCCCTCGGCCAGGGCCTGATCTCTTTCTGTGACTGTTCTCAGAGACAGGTGTAAGGAAGCCAGGAGAAAGTGACCCTGTCTCTGATATCTGTCATCTTAAGCATGATGGACCTGGCCAGTCCTGTCACCCTTCACGGTGGACCTAGCCAGCAAGGCCTGTCCTGTCCTCCTTCCATCTTGCTGTGGCCGGGTTGCTTTCCCTTGAGTTCAGGGACATGGGCTAGAGGCCTTCTGCAGGGCACTGTGGTCCCCTCGTGAGCCCACTTTAAATCTCATTGACCTCTCGTTATACCACAGCACATAAATTCAGATTTGGAGATCTTATGTTCCATCATAAATTGGGCTGGCAGGCTTCCGATCAACAAGATAAAGCTGTCTCCTGTGAGGTGGGTGTTTTATTGGTCCTGGCCTCAGTGCTGTAGGCAAGGCTGGGTTGGGAAGCAGCGTCTCTGCTCCAGAATCCTCCTGCCATGTTCTGGAGGCTGCATGGAGCACAGGACCCTGAGTCCCTCCTGTCATCACAGGCCAGGTCCCAGGAACCTGGGCTGAAACAGCCCATGAACTCCACCCACAGTCTCAGAACAAGTCCACTCCCTGAGTGAGAAGCCACACCTGAACCATGGGCTGGGCACCCAAGGGCACTCAGCAAAGAGACCCCGTGTGTGTGCAGGGGTGTGATTGCGTGCTGCTTTCTTCCATGGGGAACCAGGGGAGGCAAGTCAGCCTGTATACCTGGGCTCTGTGTAGGGTCCCTACCCACCAACTCCTGCGGCTGCAGTGCACACCTCAGGGTTGTGCATCCCAGAGTTCTGTTTGTCGCCCAAAAGCATTTAGGGCTGCCACATTGTAGCCCCTCAGATAGTACAGGATACGAGATGGCTCCAGGACAATAGCAGAGCCCTCACAGGGCACCCACCCACAAATGCATCAATGTACCCAAAAAAGAGGCACTGACAACCTGCCCCTGGGAGAATACAGTCATTATAATGGGAATTTGGGACTTAACCTGAGTTGTTCAAGCTCACACTGAGTTAGTTTGCCTCTGTTGGTCAGGCTCAGTGTATCTCAGGAAGCCAGCATGGGGCTGACTTGCGGTGGGAACAGAATCAACTCGTTGTCCCTCCAAGCTTGCTCTTCTGAAAATCCCCAACACGACAAAGCAATGAATATAAAATGACTAGTGGCCCTCCGGTGACCTCATCAGGGCACAGGGCAGATAAAATCCTTTAATGTACAATAATGACACAACACACCCTGCACATTCAGTACTGTGCCTGCGTGGGTCCTGCCGTCGGTCTCTAGCCTGTGTGTGCCTACCCTTCTGCGTCTGTACCTCAGGGCTTATTGCTGTCCCATGCCATATGCCCATGTGCGCACTATATACAGGCCACATAGGAAAAGGCGCCTGTGTCCCATGAGCAGGTCAGGGGTACACTTGGCCTAGGGTCAGTCCTGCTTCCTGGCTGGTGGCATCAACTTCTTCTTGCATATTCATTGGACATTACTCAGGAGGCAGCCAACACCATTACCAGGCAACCATAGCAAATTTCTCTATTTTGAGGCCCCAGTCTATTTCTCTTAGTCCTGAACTCTGTCTTTTTGGCCCCCAGAGGGGGAAAAATGCCCCCACAACCACCACTGGTGTACAAAGAAGGAACTTCCTGGAGAAACACAGATTGACATCAGGAGAACCTGGGAGGCGGCACTTGAGATACCAGAGAATCTCAGGTCTGTCTGTGGCGTGATGCCTTCCTGCCCCCAGGCCACGTCCCCGGTGGCCCTTTGTACCACTTTTGTGTTGTCATAACAGAGCCCTTATCCAGTCAAACCTTATACTCTGACCTCACCATCCAGTCTGGGCCACGCCTGCTGAAGACCAAGGTATCTTACCCTGGACACACTAGGAGTTGATCCCAGAATCTCCATCTGATGGAGAAGATATGTAGTCAAATTCCTAACCCTCTGAGGATAAGAAGGGATATGGAATCTCACTGAGGCTGGTACTAGCTGAAGGGAACAGGCAGGCAATGAGGATACTCAGGGCTAAGGCGGCCACACAGGGCTGGAAGTAGCTCAGAGAGCTCAGGGCCCAGCCTGGGCTGCAACCCCTAGCTATGAGCTGGACCCACTCTGGCCACACCTGTGTACCCCTCACACCTGCTGTGGCACAGCATGGCAGGGAGGCCAGCACTGTCACAGCTTGGTCTGGTCTACAGCCTGTATGGCCAAAGAGGCTCTCTGAAAAAGGCAACTTCTGTGGCTACCTGCCCCTTCCAGCTCATCCCTTTTCCCTGAAGCTCCCCCACCCCATGCCTCCTTGGCCTCAAAGCTTCTATGTGCTTGCATATGATACTATGCATTCTTTTCTTCCCCCGGCCCCCAGCACTGGAGATTAAACCCAGGGCTTGCATATGCCAGAAAAGTGCTCTATAAATATATTCCCAGGGAGCTGGAAGAATGGCTCAGTGGTTAAAGCGCTTGCCTAGCAAATGCTAAGTCAAATGTTAAGTACCTGAGTTCGATTTCACAACACCACATAAGCTGGGCATGGTGGTACATGCCCGTAATCCCAGCACTCAGGAGGCTGAGACAGGATTGCCATGAGTCCAAGGCCAGCCTGGACTACATCGTGAGTTCAGAACCAGCCTGGACTACAGAGTGAGAACCTGTCTCAAAAATAAACAAAAAATAAATACATTCCCAGAACATCTTAAATTTTATTTTGAGACAAGTTCTCAATAAGTTGCCCAACCTGAACTCAAACTTGAGGTCCTTCTACCTCAGCCTCCTAAGAAGCTGGAATTACAGGCATGTGCCACCATGCCTGGTAGGATGCTCTCTTCTGGTTTCCACCCAGCAGCCTGGAAGAGCCCACTCTGCCTCACTTCTTGGTGGCTGATCCCTGCCCCGAAGTTCTAAAAGACAGCACAGCCTGCTGCCTCTATCTGGTCCAAGTGCTCACAGGCCTGTCTAAACCAGGGAGGTAAGCATGCACAGCTAAGACCAGCTGGGATCTACAGCCACGAATGAGGAACTTGGGTTCCCAAGGCCTTAGGATCTAGGCTGAGAATGAGCTAATGTAGATGGCAGAAATGAGAACTGACAGGCATAAGTGGGTGGGACTAGGCTAAGGCCACTCAGCTCAGGTGGGCCCCTGGTCTGGCACCTGAAGGAGGGCATAAGTGTATTTGGTAACTTGGACCAAAAGGGGTACATGCCTAAGGCTCTGACCCTGAATCAACCCAGTAGGGCAGCAGCTGCTTGATGGGTTGGTCCCTGTCCACAACTCAGGCTGGATCCAGGTTAAGGGTGGAATCACCCTTCACGTCCATTCATTGACAGACTCCCAGGAGCTCTGAAGAACCTTCCTCCGTCCTTGTGCTTGGCCTTGAGGAGGATGGGGCCTTTCAGCTCTCACACTCTAGGTCCATTTCACAGAGCAAGTGTCCGGGCCACACTTTGCTCTGACTGCTCTGCTCCTGGCCAAAGGAGAACCATGATTTTGAGTCCCTTCTCCTTTTTCAAATAGGAAACAGCCCTGAGAAAGCAGAGAAGGCTGGATCGCACAGTGTGGTCAGGAGGATCTGAGGCTCAGGCTGCTGCAGAAGCTAGGATGGCCCAGGACCAGGCGGAGATCACAGCACCTAGAAGCTGCCCTAAGGCAAGGGTTCCCCCTACTGTCCCTCCTCCAAAGCGAGGGTGGGGGCGTGGGGGGATGGGGGAAACCGACGGGGGGTGGGGGGGTGCTGAGCATACAGACCCACCGATGACTGAGGACTCCTGTCACTGCTACCACTCTGGCAGCTTCTGTACCTGGGACTGCCTCTGTGCTGCATCAAGACAGCTTCCAGGTGTGCTCAACATGTGTGCATCACTGTGCTAGTCTCAAGTTCAGTGCAGTGTCAGCACACCTGAGCATGACAGGTGACTATCACTGCACAGCTAGTGGCGGTCCACCAGTGCTCATTCCCACGAGTGCCTATTCAAGTCCCTACATGTGTGTACCTAGGACACCTGAACTGCATGCCTTGGACATGGGATGAGACTGAGCTCAGGCCCAATCTCCTTTCCTTCAAGTGGCAGAAGTTGGTCAGTGGACACCTTCCTATCTCCTGAGAGATGTGATGTGGCCTGTAGCCAAGGCTCAGCATGTACCACAGAAGAGCTCCCCTGTGTCTGACGGCAACAAGAAGCACATTTCTGGAGGCTGTGGTCACTTTGCAGGAATGTCTGGGGAGCTCCGGCTGGTTTACCACTAACCCCTGACCTTTCAGGTTAACCTTCCGACAGAGCTGACAAAGAAACCCTGTGCCAGATATTCTATCATGACAGATAAATACGTGGCCCTAGGTCCATCTGGTGCTGATGCCTGTGGGTCTTCTATCTGTGTGTTGGCACCCAAGTTTTGAGGTTTTCTGCATCTTGTCTGTCAAGCTGCATGCCTGTGGGAGCTCTCAAAGGCGTGTCTACATGTCACACTCCTGTCCTGCACGGATAGGGCCAGGAGCTTCTGAGCTGGTACACAGGAGTGCACGGGTGTGACACTCCAGCGACTGCTATCTGCATGTGCTCGTGGCGGGCCATATATGTACACAGGCGTGCTTCCTCAGAACTCAGGGTCAGTTGGGCCCACAGCTGTGGTCCGTGTGTTTGACGTCCCTGCACTGGGTGCGCCTGGACCTGTTCCCCATGCAGCCCCTCATCACCAGATCTGTGAGCACGGGCAGACAGACTACAGGCAAACCGTGACTCTGCTCACCTGCGCCTCCTCTGGCTGGAACCTGTGCTCCGGAGACACAGCTTCCCTCTGCACCTCTCTTCTCCCTACCCTAAGGTTGTCTCTTCTGGGGCTATACCACATCTGGTGTTCAATAAATGACTGATTGATGAAAGGATGAGTAAGAAGGCTCCAAGAGGTGGGCACTCCAGGGTGGGTCAAGCCTGGTGCAGCCGAGTTGGGCAAAGGGGCCTGCCGCCGCCCTCAGGCTCCCCCAGGATGTCTGGGGTCACCGTCTGCATGGCTGCCCTCCGGTTATTTATGACCCTCCTCCCCCTTCCGAAGGCAGCAGCTTGCCCAGCAGCTGAGGGCCCTGAGTAGGGGGACCGGGAGCAACGACAGCAAGGAGCTCAGGCTGGACCAGGCAGGCAGGAAGAAAGTCTGGAGCGCCTTCCAGTATGGCGCTGCCCGTGGGCCAAGGCCGGGCTGGGAGGATTCCAGCCTTATGACTCAGTCTCTCTGGCCTCTCCCCCAGTCTGAGAAGCACAGCGGAAGGGGGTTGCCCAGGAAGCCAAGCAGGATTGGTGCTCTGAGTGTAACTTGTGGTTACGGCACCTGGGCTCCAGCACGAGTCTATTCCCAGAAGAGGGGGGCTCCTCAGGATGGGCTGGAGATACCATGGTGTAGAGTATGAGCAGAGTGGGCCCCTAGACCAGAAGGAGACACCCTGAGCACACCTAAGTTGGGCCAGGGCGGTAGGGGGGAAGAGGATGGAAATCCTCCAGGCCTTGGGGGCTTCTTGGAACTGAACCCAAGCTTCTGGAGCCACAGAGGGGGGCCACAGGGCAGGGTGGTGAATCTGAAAAGCCCGGTGAGGAGCTGTCTTTGGCCGGGAAGTGAGGGCTGTGATCAGCCAGGCAGCGTGCCTGGCACTTGGCCTCCGCCAAGCCCTGATGGCCTTTCCGTGTGCGCCACAACCACTGACAAGCAGTCTGTTGCCAAACAGTGGACCTCATCCCACAAGCGCGATCCTGACCGCGGTCAATTGCCTCTTCTTCCTCCCTACGATGACCGGTAATGTCTATCCCAGAGGCAGGCACCTTAAGTTACAATAGCCGGGTGCCATCAAGAGCTTGCTCGATTTGCCTCTGGGGCCTAGTGAAGAAACTCACAGGAAGCAGGTGCAGGGCTGTGGACACTGCACAGTGGGAGAACAGTAACGGGGAATTACCATCCTCAAGCCCTCCACAGATTCCCAACTCCCACATTGCAAAAGCCCCTGCCCCGAGACGCAGGTTCGTGTTCCAGGGAAAAACAAAAATCACCCACCACCGGTCTGCACCCAGCCCAGAGTGGGGCCCAGGCTTTCGCCGGGAGCAGCAGCCCTGGCGCCCTGCCCTGCCGGCGTCCGCGCGCGCGCGCACTCCCTCCCTCCCCCCCGGCCGCCCCACCCCCGGCCAGCCGGTCGGCTGTCGAGCATCCCCCGCTGGGCCCGCAGCTACCCGCCGCCGGGGCGTTTAAATGGGCCAAGTTGTGGCGGCGGCGGCGGCGGCGGGAGTCTCCAAGTCCCCGCCGGCGGGGCGCGCGGCTGGACGCGGGCGCGGGGCCGGGAGGGGCGGGGCGGGGCAGGGGCGTGAGACCCCCGACTCCGTAATCGCTCCCTGCCCAGCTCAGCCCGGCCGCGGGCGGGCGGGCGCTAGAGCCACGGCGGCCCCGGACGGGGGCAGGTGGCTCGAGGCCCCCCAGACCCCGAGCGGGGGCGCGGGACCGGACGAGCCGTGTCGTGTCCGCGGCGGCGGCGCCATGCCGGGGGCCGACCGGGCCGGGCCGGGGCTCGGGGACGGCGCGGGGGGCGGCGCGGGGACGCAGTAGCGCGCGGCGTGGCCCCGGCCCGGACCCCGTTCTGGCCCGGCGGCGGCGGCGGTAGCGGGGCCCTGGCGCGTCATGCCGGCGGTCAGGAGGGAGCTGGCGGGCCGCGAGGACCTGGCCCTCGCCCTGGCCGCCCTGCACCCCGCTCTGCCCGGCTACCCGGCGCCGCCGCTCCGCACCCGCTTCCCCCTGTCCCGGGACCCGCTGGCCCTCGAGCGCTTCGCGGCCCCCGCTGCAGCCGCGCCGGACTTCCAGCCGCTGCTGGACAACGGAGAGCCGTGCATCGAGGTGGAGTGCGGCGCCAACCGCGCGCTGCTCTACGTGCGCAAACTCTGCCAGGGCAGCAAGGGCCCGTCCATCCGCCACCGCGGCGAGTGGCTCACGCCCAACGAGTTCCAGTTCGTCAGCGGCCGCGAGACGGCCAAGGACTGGAAGCGCAGCATCCGCCACAAAGGTGCGAGCGCGGGCCCAGCCCTCCGCGCCGCCCCGGGCCGTCGCGGCCCCCAGGGGGCGCTGCCGCGCGGCCCCGCGGGACCCCCGCCCCGCCCGCCCGCCCGCCGGTCGCCGCGGCTGCGCTGCCGGCCGCAGGGAGGTGGACGGGACTCGGCAGGGCCGGTCGGGGGACGCCTTCCTCCGGGGCTCGGCGCCGCGGGTCCCGGCGGGACAGAGGGCGCGAGGGGCAGCGCCAGCAGAGCCTGAGCCGCAGGTGGGCCGTGGGGCTGGCGGGGGCACCCCGAGCCCTTCTGGGTCGCGGCTCCCAAGGTGCAACGTGGGGCTCGGGCTCGTGAGCTTTGAGCGCGGTGGGGTAGTCAGAAAGTTAGGGGCGCGATAGCTTCGGTTTCGGGGCTCACGCTCCGAGAGAGGTCGCCACCCCCTTCCCGCTGGGGCGAACGCAGGCCCGTGCCGCGCTGCTCACCTGCGCCCGGTCGGACCTTCTTTGGCCCCGCGCGGGTTCCCGTGAGACCCATGTGGAGAGGGTGGAGCACGGAAGGAGGGGCTCCCAGCACAGGTAGTGGGCGCTCTACGCAGGGCAGGGCGCCAGCCCCGGGAGAGTTCGGGGAGCCTAGCAGATCCCTGCTGCACTCGCCGCCGAGTGGGGCAGCGAGCCGCGGCGAGGACACAGGACTAGAACAGCGCCGATGGCATTCACCTGCAGGGCTGGGGGCTGGGCCTTGGACGCCGCCAGCAGCCCCTTATAATCTTCCTGGCTCTCTGCGCAGGAAAAAGTCTGAAAACGCTCATGTCCAAGGGGATCTTGCAGGTGCACCCTCCGATCTGCGACTGTCCAGGCTGCCGAATATCCTCGCCAGTGGTGAGACTGGGGGGCCAGACTGGGACTCGGGCGGGGTGAGGGGGTAGACCGGGCCTCCCCTGCAGGGCTAGTGCCATGATTTCTAGGACTGGGAGTCCTGACCTCCCTTCCAGGTCAAGTGGGTGAGGGTTTGCTCTGTTGTTCACACTTGGTAAGGGGCAGGAGTCTGGGACACCAGTAAGTCCTGCCCCACCCCTCCAGTCAGCAAGCTACCCAAGTTCTGGGGAAAGACAGCACAGGTTTCCGGGGCCCTCTCCCCATAGTGTCATTCATACTGGTCCTGGAGTCTACCCTGCCCTAGATCTGGAGGTCAACAAGACATTTGGCTCAACCAGGAGGGCTACTTAGGTCTTGAAGTTGGTTCGTTGTGGGCTGTGACAGTGCTGGCTGGTCTGGATGTGCTTGGGTGTGAGTAGCATGTGTCTCTAGAGTGCTAAGGGCTGGAGTTCTGCCTCAAGGAACTGGACATCCAAGTGTCGTGGTAACATGGTGCCCAGTCAGTGCAGGGTCACCGCATTGTGCCTGTTCAGAAACTGGGATTGGCAGCTGGCAGGGAAGACCCATCTTTTGACATTCTGTTGGGCTTCAGAACTGGAGACCCTGGGGGGAGGCAGGCATGCCCCCAGGCAGCAAGGGCTGGAGGCTTGATCTGAACAGGAAATTGGCTCTAAAGAAGGGCCACACTAGAGCCCCTCCCAGAACTATGGCCCTCCGGGGTAGAGGGCCCAGGAGTGGCCTAAGTAAGACAACCCAGGTTGCTGCTTTGGGCTTTTTTTCCCCTTTTGGTCGGCTGGGAGGTGTCCTGGGTTCCTCAGCCTGGGCACACAGACTGACATCAGCCAGCAGCCTCTGGCCACCACACGCACTCAAGTTCACACACATGCTGAATGTGCACTAATGTGTACAGTCCTCTTCTGCCTGCTGTCACGATACTTGCTGGGGCAAGAGACCAAGTCCTCTCCACTGCTTCAGGTCCTCAGGTACCTGCCCTCCAGGTTGGTCTGGAGTGGTTTCCTGCCCCCAGCCTGAGGCCTCTGTGAGAGGAGAAGTAGGTGGCCTGAGTCCAGCAGCAGCACCCCCATCACCTTAAGTGATGAATCTCAACTCAGACAGGAGCGGGATTGCCCGCCCCTCTGGTCGCTGACCTGCCGCTCCAGAGCCGATCCCTTCCTTGGGAAGGTGCTCTTCGGGAACCCTTCTTCCTACTCCACCTTTCCCACCCTGAGGCTGTCTCCCTGCCCCACCATGGCCAGTTTCACAGGTGTGTGCATACTTGACATTCACAGACACTCTGGGGACAGAGTGTGGGGATGCGGGAGGCTCAGGTGCTCGCCTGCTAGTCACCACTCTCACTGTCTGAGGAGGGGCCAGATCTCAACCACAGGCCAAGTTCTCAGACCTATCCAGCTGGAGGGAACTGGCTGAGTTCTTCAGTGTGTGGGGAGAGGCGTGTTTCCTGTCCTTAGGCAGGGTCAAGAAGACCACGGGGTCCTCAGTGCTCTGCTGCTCCACAGGACTTCCCGAGGAGCCATCCCAGACCTGCCTTCTCCAGGTGCCCTGAGGACCTGGCAGGGGCTGGTGCTGGTGGGTCCCTATACCCAACTCTGTGTATCATGGGGCTGAGGCTGAAATACAGTCTGGGCTCACTCCCAGTCTGCTAATTCTGGCTTCCTTCCAAGTCCTTTCATTCCCCTTCCCCATCCTACAGATCAAAGGCAGAGGATGAACTGTGTTTCTTTTCAAGAAAATGTTTTCCTTAAAGCAGAAAGGTGGGACTGTGAGAATGCAGAGCCTCCTGTGGTCTTGGCACTGGGGCCCAGCAGGTTGGGAAAGGGCAGAGCACAGTCCAGGCAGGGGGTACTGTTGGACCAATCCTCCCCTGGAGCCTGTGAGCATTAATGGGCACTCCTGCCTACAGCTCAGCCCAGCCCTGCCCTGCCATTCCTGGTAGGGCAGGGCTGAGACCAGGAAGGTCTCAGAGGGGCCACAGAATAGACTCTTGTCCTGCAGGCCCACCTTCAGGCCCCATCGTCCCACAGTGTGCCCCAGTACCCACTCCCCGTGTGGCAGAAGGAAACGGAGGGTATCCCAGGCAGCAGATTCGCCAGGGCAGGTGTGGGGAGATAATGGCTTCCAGGGCTGGGGGTGGGGCACTGACCTGGGTGGAGGCTATCTGAAGAGAAGTGCCTTGGCCTGGAGGACAGCGCCCTGCCTCTGGATCCTGGGCAGCACAGGGCGTGAGTGGGGCCCTCCCCTTGATCCCTTCCTTCCCGAGTTTGCAGGTGTGAGGACTCCTGCTCCTAGTAATGAGGGGTGCAAGGAAACCCCCAGGCTGAGCAGAGGAGAGGAAATCAGATGCCTTTCAAGGCCTGTGCCCCCTCAGCCAGCAGCAGGTCTTCAGACACTAATAAGAAGAACCCTTCTGCCCACTTGGGATAACCGTCACTCTTCTTTCTCCTGGGAGAGTAGGACCTGGAAACACAGGGAGATCTAAGAAAGGCCTGCTCTGCACACTCAGTCGTGCCGCTGTGTGCAAGGGCTGGGCATGTGTGTGCTTGACACAGTAACACCAACAGGAAAGGCAAACAAGGAGCCCAGGCCTCGGACTGCACTGAAGCCGGGCTCTGCCTGCCACTACCGAGATGGAAAAGAGGGCCTGGGCCAGTAGCTGGGTGGGAGATCTCTTGCCTAGAAAGGCAGAAGAAAAGCAGGTGGCCCAAGCTGCAGAAGCAGAACCAGAGGGCACAGAAACATCCTCCCACCACACCGTGAAGCATGGCCCTGGGTTGCAAAAACAAGAAATAAAAGGGACTTTTCTTGTTGAACTCGGTGGCAGCAGTTTGGGACTGACAGAGAACGTGGTGAGGTTTCAGGCAGACACGTGCACACTGGCGGCGTCTCAGCAGAGAGCAACCTGAGTCCTGCCCCAAGCTGCAGCCACAGCAGGCGGGGTATCCAGAGAGGGAGCCGGGGCTAACAGCACACTCGTGGACCCTGCATGGGGAGGGGGGCTCCCAGAACAAGAAGAACGGGTGTAGCCTGGCAGCCTACACCCTTCTATCCCTATGGGCTGAGGGCCTGGTCCAGCCTTACCTTTCTCCCTCCTCCACTCAGAACCGGGGACGGCTGGCAGACAAGAGGACGGTCTCCTTGCCCCAGACACGTGCTTTGAAGAAGGAAAGGACCCCCAGCTTCTCTGCCAGCGATGGTGACAGTGATGGGGGTGGCCCAGCCTGCGGGCGGCGGCCAGGCTTGAAGCAGGAGGATGCTCCGCATGTCCGTATCATGAAGAGAAGGTACTTGCTGTGAGGCCAGAACCAGGAAGCTCAGAGCTCTGCGTGATGGAGCCACTGAGACCATGGGCCTTCTGGCAATAACTGCTGTGGACGGGACGCAGGCAGGAGCCATTCTCTCACTCAGTGCCCTGTCCTGGCATCTTCGCTTGCCTCTGTTGTGCAGTGGTCACCTTTGGGTGGCAACCAACCCAGGCCTGCCTCCACCTGGGCTGACCCAGCCCCCCCAGTGGTGGCAACTATGGGGTCACTCCTACGTGGTTCCCACTCAGCCACAGCAGCTCCAGTAGCTTGGAATTGGATTTCAGCTGAGTATACAATGAGAGCTCAGCTTGGGCCAAGGTCAGTGCACTTCCTTACTCAGCTTCCACAGGCCTGTCCAATGGAAGCTGCCAGCAGGTAGCACCAGGCCCAGGAAGCTGCCCTGCTTTGCTGTCCGCTGCCGGCACAGCAGGGTGCTGGCGCCAGGCATATGTTATTGTACAGCATGGCCCTGGAGCCACACTGACCCTAAGTTTCTCTCCCTGCAGAGTCCACACACACTGGGATGTGAACATCTCCTTCCGAGAGACATCCTGCAGGTAGGAGTCCCCGCCCAGTGTCTCTGGACACTGCACGGGTTGGGGGGTGCTGTTGTTGTGTCCCCTGATTTTGCTCCTGAAACTTGGGCTGCCTGCTCTGCTCTTCTGTGATCGCTTATCCTCTGTCCTGGCCAGTGTGAGCCAGTGCAAGCTAAGTGTCTATCAGTTTTGATATGGGTACTTCTTACCCAGCCTAGGAGGCAGAACGCATGGTGCCCAGCTGACATCAGGGGACCCGGCTCAGCTTGGTACTGATTTGTGTCCTGTATCACAGGCGTTTGGGGCAGCCCAGCCCTGGAGCCAACTCGCATCCCTCACAGCAGTGTCCATTTGAGCTCATCTGCCCAAAGATGAAGCCATGATCACCCCCTCCTACCCTCCCAGAGACTCACCAGAAAGTAAGAATGGTGATAGACGAATAGGATCTTGAAGGATGTATAGGAGCGCGCTGAAAAAGGGCTCTGCAGAACTGGAGAAATGAGGGAAGGCTATGAGGGGAGAAGAAGGTGAAGTTGGCAGACCTGACTCCATTCGGTCCTGCTGGTCTCGGACCTGGACGCTGGGCCTCTTGGGCTTTGTTCTCCAGGCAGGGAGAGCCACAGGAAGTTATTGAGTAAGAGGGTGACCATGTGTACTTTTTATAAAGATCCCTCTGGCAGGAGGCCACATTGGCAGGGTGGGGGCTCATTCAGAACCACATGCTGGGGCTGGAGGATTGGCACAGCAGTTAAAGTAATTGCCTTGCAAGCACAAGGCTCTGAGTTTGATTCCCCAGTACCATATAATCCAGGCGTGGTGGCGCACGCCTGTAATTCCAGCACTGGGGAAGCTGAGGCAGGAGGACTGCAAGGCTGGCCTGGGCTACATATAGTGAGTTCAGGACCAGCCTGGACTACAGAGGGAGACCCTGTCTCAAAAAAAAAAAAAAAAAAAAAAAGACCCACATGCTGTGGAAGCAGGTTGGGATGTGAATCCATAGGATGGCAAGGAGATACAAATGAAGGCACCAGACAAGGTGGGGTGGGGACTCAGGAACCCCGATCTCAGCTCCTGAGGGCCAGGAGCTGGTAGATCTCTGAACAGAGCCCATCTGTGGCTTCTAGTTAAGTTAGTGAGGTGTAGTCTCACTCTATGGATTCTGGGAATGGGGTCAAGGAGGGTGGCAAGGGGTGTCCAGAGGCAGGACCAACCTTCTATGGCCAGAGAGTGAACAGCCAGCTCTCCCCCAGCCCCAGCCACATAGTCTGTAGGGAACTTGGCCTGGCTTTTTGCCAGATGCGTTATGTCTTTGAGAATGTCTGGATCTTGGAGCCGAATTACAATAAAAACATCTTTAAACCTATTTCCACCTCATTTTGGAGTTGCCAGCTCAACTGATCATTTTTATGAACCATCATGAACATTGATGACATTTTATGAGCCTTTTACTGGGATGATACAGGATAAATTTGTCAGTGAGGCCTGTAGAGATCCTGGGCAGCTGTGCCCCTTTCTTCCTGTAGCCTTTTCACACCCACTGGACTTAGGGGTCTGGAAGGCCCGTGGGCATCCCATGCAGCTCAGAATGCCTTTTAGGAGAGGCCAAGCTGCGTCACTGCTGCTCCCTGGCCCTGCAAAGCCTCAGCAGAGGTTGGAATGATTTTCTGAAGTTGCCAACAGGAATGTATGTTCAGTAGAGAGGAGGACACAGCATACCCGGGAAGACTGACTACCCATCTGCCCTGCCGGCCAACACGGCCCCAGTGCCTCAACAGGGAGGGCTGTGGGCAGCCTAAGGTCAGCTACTTTACACTACCCTTACCTAGCTCAGTCTTTGTCCCATCCTTTAGCCCATCTGTCCTTCCATCTGTCCATCCATCTCTGCCCTGCTGACCAACAAGTTAACTGCTTAGAGTAAGCAGAGACCTAGGGGCTTTTTCTCTGCTCTGTGAGCCCCGTCCCCTGGCAGCGTTGTTTATAGGCAGAGGACATGGCCTCTGCCCTCCTGGGACCACTGACCTAGCAGAAAGTTGAGTGAGGACTACCCCGCGTATCCTGGTGGAAGCCCAGACTCCTATCCCACGGTGCCACCAGCAGCCTCCTGTGGTCTAAGTGGGGTACAGAAGATGTTCTGAGAAACCCAAACTGAAGCCTAGCACCTTGGTTCACCCGTCTTCAGTCTGGTGTGTGAGGCATTTCTTCCAGTTCATCACACAAAGACAGCATAGTTTGTTCAGTAAGTGACCGGAACACGTTTTCGCGACCGGGCCATTTTGGGGTCCAAGGAATGAACACCCAAAGCAGAGAGTGGGAGTGTAGATGGCAGGTGCCAGTCCTAGCTCTCACCAGGTATTCTTCCTGTGGGGTTGGGTGACCTGAGTGCTTGAAGAAGCTGACAGCTGTTGCGGTGGCTGGGCAGGTACTGCTCACCGCCTGCAGCCCAGGCTCTAAAAGCTCATCCATCGCCTCCTATCATCAAGGATACCATGAAAGGGGTCTTCGTGGGGGAGCAGCCCTGTGGCAGCTGTGGCCCTATGCCAGGCTGGCCCAGGCCCTCCTGGTGCTGAGGGCAGCAGTTCTGTCCCCACCCCACTCTGGTGAGGACGATGGAGATGGGCCTCGTGCTGACTAATCCTATAAAGCACTTACTCCCACCTGCCCTGCTTGTGTGGGGGCAGGGAGGGAGCGCTGGGGCTCCTGGGGATATCTGGCACTGAAACTGATCTGCTTAGGGGTAGCCGTGGATTAGCCCAGCTCCAGCCTGGGTTGGGGGCTGGGGGCTATTTAACAAGGTTCAGGGCCAGCTTGTGGTCACTGCGTGGAGGCTCTGCCACCGTCAGTGCTGCTGAGGAGGCCGCTCCCATACAGGTGGGCTGGGGAGGGCATGTCCCAGGGGTGTGCTGGGCATCCTCATCCTTCTGTCTTGGCTTTAACTTGTTTCCTTATGCTGATGATGGTGGGATGCTCACAGAATCCTGAGGGTGCCTCACTCTTCATCTCCGTGGGTGAGGACTGACTCAGCTGGCACGGCAGGAAGGAGAGAATGAAGGAACAGAGAGTTGAATGCACATTTGCTTGACTCCAAGCCCAAGGGGCCTGGATGTGAGCCCTGGGGACAGCAGGGAGACCCCAGCACATTCCTCTGTGAACCTGACCTATGACTTCTGGTACTGTGCACTCTGGCCCAAACCTCATTTTCTTCATTTGAAGAAATTGTGGTTGGGAGGGTAGTTGCAAGTTTACATCAAAATTAGACACATATGTATGGCTCCACCTCTTTGGCCTTGTCTGGCAGAAAACAGAACACCTAACTGCCCTCTGAATAGGGAGTAGGGTGCGGTGCCAATCCCTCTGGAGACCGGGTGGCAGGAGGGGCTGCTCCAGCTCTGTACAGTGTAGCTGGGAGCTGTGGCGGAGTCCCAGTGCCATTTCTCTGCTTTCCTTTGCCCTGTTAGTGGGTGTGCACATGTGAAGTATCACAAGATCCATGTAGTGGCGTGCACAGGCATGGCCCTGTTCGGTGCACACCGTCCCTACACTCACAGTCATCAGGCACTGCCTGTGCCCAGGCTCATGCTGTTTGGGCTCATGGTCGGTCCTCTTGTCCTTCTGTCTTGCTCTGCTGCAGCCAGGACAGCAACCTCCCTGCTCTCATATCCAGTGTACGTCGGAGTCACCACCTCGTTATGCCTGAGCACCAGAGTCGCTGTGAGTTCCAGAGAGGCAGTGTGGATATTGGCCTGGGACCTACAGGTAAGGAGCGCTGAGGTCCTAGAGGGCAGGGCTGCTGGGGCCACAGCCACTCAGACCCCGGACAGCCTGCCCGCCTTTTCAGTTGTTTCTGCTCAACAGCTCTGGACGCCTTGGCGGGCAGCCAGTGGGGCCAGCAGAGGAGGCAGGAGGTGTGAGGCCAGCTGTCCCCCGGGGCTTCCTGTGATGGTAATTGTGTTAATCCCAGCCAGCTGGGCAGACAGGCTACAGAGCTAGGAAGGCAGCAGAGGCAGAGGCTCCACTGTGGCTGCTGCTGGGGCAGGCTTGGAGTGGTGGAGCCTTGCCACCCCCTCCTCATGGGGCAGACACAGCAGGCACAGGCCTCAGAAATGCCCGCACCAGAACATGCTCACCATGCAGTGACTCAGAGCATGCCCAGCCCTGGTGCTGGGAGGAAAACAGCCTGTTACTTGAAGCCTGAATCTCTGCAGGCAGGCAGGAGAGAACCTGCCCAGGAGCTCTGAGAGCCGGGTGGCTCGGGGCCCACGGCACTCCCCAGAGTAGCAGGCTGCACGGGGCTACACAGCAGGACTTAGCCTTGGAAGCCATTCTGTCTAGTGGACCCTAGGCGGCAACGTTTCCAGCAGTGACTGCAGCTGGAGAGCCTAGCTGGGTGTGGCTCACTACTCTGGATACCTGGTCAGTCTCCATGTGAAAGGCTTTGTGGCCTGGGAAGGGGGAGTGGTGCTTCTGGAGCCCAGGCGGGGCGGGCGGCGGCTGATAAAATCTAATTGCCCCATCGATTGAGAGCCTGCAATGATTGAGATGTTGTGAGCCAGCAGCCCCTCCCCCGCCCGCCCCTGCACACTGGAAGGCTGCCCAGCCAGGGGCTGGGACACGCTGTGTGCCAGGGTGTCACCTATGGTGCTCCCTCACCTACCCAAGTGTCCCTTTTCCACTGTGTGCAGGGGCCCCAGGTGGGAGTGTGTGATGTGCCTGGGCTTCGTGCATCAGCCCCCCTGGGGTCAGCCCGTGGAGGGTAGTTTCCTGCCACCTCTTCTCACTTGCTGTGGCCCAAGACACCCCCACCCCACTGTGCTGCTGCTCCCTGGAGGACCCAGTGGCACAGAGCAGTACTCGGGCCCTTATGTGCCTGTAGCCACCTCCTGTGTGCCTGCCGCCGCCGGATGGGTGTGCCCACCCCTGCAAATGTCCATGAGGGAATGTGGCCTCATCAAGGCAGCCGTGGGGCTCGGTCACATCCCCTGGGCGACGGCAAGCTCTGCAGGATTAAGAGAAGCCTCCAGCCTCCAGCAAAAGGGAGATGGGCAGAGGTTTGGTGTTGTGGTTGTTTTGAGGTACTGGGGATTGAACCCAGGGCCTTTGCACCGATTTCACCCCGACCCCTTTTTGTTTGTTGCTGTGGGACAGGATCTCAGTATGGGCATGATGGCTCAGGTCTGTAATCTTAGCATTCTAGGAGGGGGGGCAGGAGAATTACAAATTTGAAACCATGCTGGGCAATTCAGTGACTTAGTGAGCCCTATCTCAAAATAAAAATTAGAATAAGGGCTCCCCCAGGATGTAGTTCAGTGTGATAGCCCTGGGTTCAATCCTCAGAAACACAGACAAGACAGGGGAGGGGATAGACTTTAGCTAAGTTGCCCAGACTGGGCTCAAACTTGTGATCCTCTTGACTCCCACAGGGGGAGTTTCCATTGTTAAAATGATGATCAGATGGTTCCTTACTAAACTCTAAAGGGCATTGGGCATGGTGGCACATATCTGTAATCCCAGTACTCTAGGAGGCTGAGATGCGGGATCCCAAGTTCAAGTCCAACCTGGACAACTTAATGACCCTATCTCAAATTTTAAAAATAAGAAGGACTGGATATGTTCAGTGTGAAGGCCCTGGGTTCAGTCACCAATGCCATTAAAAAAAAAACCTGAAGAACAAGCATGGGTTGGTTGAGCGGTCATAAGTGGGGAGAGATCAGGCTACACAGCCCTGCAAGTCCCACTCCTCACCTGGCACAGCTATAGTCCCTTTTGCCCTTTGGGTTCTGACTTGCTGTTTATAACCCCAAGTGCAGCCTAGTACCCTCTTCTATCCATCCACAAGCCATCTGCCCTTATTGGTCACTAGGTAGGGACCCCCCCACCCCCACAATCCAGGCAATAGAGACTGTCCTCTTTGAGGCAGGGCCTGAGGCTGACCACCAAACCAGTGGCAGTGAGGTGGCTGAGATCAATAAGTTATTAGCACCATTCTGTCAGCTGTAATGTGGTGATTGATCGGGGCCTTTGCTGTCTCCGCACTTCCACAGCCTGATAAAAATGACAGATTAAGGGAATAAGAAGAAGGAATTAGGCTCTGGAGCTGAGGCAAGGCTTGGGGTAGCTGGGGGCAGGGCAGATACTTGGGAGCCCCACTTGCTAAGACGTTGTGGAGTACTTGGGTCCTACAGGGAGCAACCCCTTGCCCCACCCATCCAGGGCCTGTTAAGAATGAGAAAGGGCAGAAGGCAGAGCTGGCTTGGCAGACTCCAGACTATAGGGTCAGGGCTTCAGTGGAAACCAGCATCAGGGCTCTGGGACTGAGCTGGAAATGAGTTGACCCATGCATATGGTTCTGGATGTAGGAGTACCGTTATGAACAGGGTTTTAGGCCTAGCCTGAATTTGGGTACACAGCACAAACAGTGCCCTCAGGAGCACAGGGCCTGGCTGGGCCGGTGGCAGGTTCGTGACAGTCAAGGTCAAGTGCAATAGAGACAAAAGATGGGGCTGGGGAGGGCCCCAAAGTGGAGGGGCCTCGTGAACAAGAAGAGACTGGGGTGTGAGCTATGCCTTCTCAACTCTTCTCCCCTATACCTGCACACCCCTGTCCAGGAGGGGCAGATGGATTCTGCTTTGCAGGAGGAGCTAAGACCAGTTATGAACTTGCTGGAGTGAGTCAAGGCTGGCTGGACAGGGCCATGGGGGCCTGTAGGAGGCAACCCCTGCAGCTCAGACCACTTCTCTGTACACATCCAGGGCCCCGGGGCAGGGCTGCTCTTGCCCTGCCCCACCCATTGTGATGTCCTGTGGCCTGCTGGCTCAATAGGCGAAGGACTGGGACTCCAGGTTGGGCAAAGCCTTTATCCCCAGGACCAGGGGCACCCCTGAGTGACGGTGGGTAGGGATCTTGGCTGAGCTGGGACAGGGGCCTCTCCCCCATCTCCAAGCCCTGAGCTGCACCCTCCACAGGTGACTTGTTGGGCAAGAGGCTGGGCTGCTCCCCGCACATCAGCAGTGACTGCTCTTTGGAGAAGAGGGCCCGAAGTAAATCCCCGCAAGGTGGGAACCTGATGGGACAGGGGACAGGTCACTAGAGGAGGGAGTGGGTTCAAACTGAGTCCTGCAAGGTCCCTTTAGACCTTGGGCAGGGGATTCTAAGAGGGTACCCTGCCTCTCCCCTTCGGGGTGTGTGAGGAAGAAGTTCCCTCACTATATGCTTCCTCAACACAGAGACTCTGCTGCTACCAGAACTGGGGCCCAGCATGGCGCCGGAGGACCATTACCGAAGGCTTGTGTCAGCCCTCAGTGAGGCTGGCACCTTTGAAGACCCTCAGCGCCTCTATTCCCTGGGCCTCCCCAGCCATGGTATGTGTCCCTGCATCATGATCCCCCCACCCCCAAATGTGCCCCAGCTGCCTCTTTTAAGACAGGGTCTCACTCTGTAGTCCAGGTTGGCCAGGAACTCACTATATAACCCTGGCTGACCTCAAATACAAGGGAATCCTCTTATCTCAGCCTCCTGGGATTATAGGCGTGTGCTACCACATCTGGCTTACAGTGCTGGGGAACTGAACCCAGGGCCTTACACTTGCTACACAAGATATGCCCCTAGCCCCACTTCTCCGTGTCTGGTTACTAGACTCCTCGGAAGAGGTTCTGGGTGTGTGGCTGCTGCTGCTTGGGACTAGCACAGAACGAGTCCTTGGGACCCCAGGCCCCTTTGTGAGTAGGTGACCAGGCCTGGTTTCCTGAGATCCTGCACTGAGTCTCAGGGGCCCACACCTAGCTAGCTCATGGGTGAGCCCAGGTGAGGCAGAAGTGAGAGTCTGAGCAAGCCCACCTGGCACCTGCATAGGAGACCCCAAGGCCTGCGTGGAGCCCTCTAGGTCCCACTGCAGTCAAGGCACAGGCCTGAGTTGGTAGGTGCTAAGACGGTGCCAGATCTCCACCATGGATAAGAGGCGCAGGCAGTTAGAATCTGCATCCCAGGGGCCCAAGAGGTGCCCAGGCCCAGGCACTGGCCCTGCTCTCCCTACTTGTCCCTCTGGCCAACCCCAGGGGGATCTCGTTCCCTTGCATTCTGCAAAGGAGCTCGGCTTTTCAGGCAGCAGGGGGAGGGGAAGCCGGGAAGGGCAGAACTTCCTCTCCTTCCACGGCACCGTCCCCCAGGGCAGCTCAGGCACCGAGTGCCTGAATAATTCACCGAATGTTAATAATTTAAAAATCTTCCTTTTTAATTGCTTTCCCTGCCCTGCCTGGGGCCGGCTCTGCAGGCCCGCACGGGGGAGGGGCGAGAGAGCGGGTTGTCAATCACCTCGCGCACCGCCCCCCCCAACGGAGCAGGCTGCAAATAGCGTGGCGGAGGTGGGGGCGGGACCCCCGGGGATCGACGCGGGCGGCCGCGCCGGCGGGGCTCTGCGGGCTGGCACCCAGCCCGGGGGCAGGCCCACCTCCGCTTTTCGGGTAATTAATTTATAAACAGGCGGCGGCGGCGGCGGCGGCGGCGGCGGCGGCGGGGCTCGCTGGGGGGGCTGTGGGGACTGGGAGGCCCTGGCTGGGCGAGCCAACTGTATACCGGCACGCCTTCTGCCGCGCGTGGGCCTCGCGAGGCGGTGCTAGAGGGTGACAGTACCGGCAGCCGTGAGTAACGAGGTCCTTCCCACCAAGTCAGGAGCTCATTTCCCTGACTCCGGGCTAGGAAGGGGTCTCCCAGGCAGCTCCTACTCTGAGGGCGTTCTCGCCCCAAGACCTTGCTGGCCACTGCCCTCCTGGGCCCGTGCAGGCCCGCGGGCCCACCAGCCTCCCGGCGGCTCCAGCCGCCGCCCGGCTGACGCTGCAGGGGGGCGGGGGCTGTGCTCCAGTGGCTGAGGGTAGCCCCGGCGTCTAAGCGGAGGCCTGGGGCCCCTTCCTCAGATCTGCTGAGGGTCAGGCAGGAGGTGGCAGCTGCAGCGTTGAGAAGCCCCAGCAGCTTGGAAATCCACCTGCCTTCATCAACGCCCGGCCAGCGCCGGAAGCAGGGCCTGGCTGCACCCAGGGAAGGCACCGCTCCTGCTGGCCCGCCCTTTCCAGAAAGGTACGGGGGGGATGGCCCGTAAGGATGCCTGTGCCCACAGCCTGCCCTGCTCCCCGGGCACCCTCACAAGCTCGTGCCAGGCTCCGCGCTGGGCTCTGGGCTTGGGGTCTGTTGGGCAGGACGGCAAGGGTAAGCCAGCCCGGGCAAGAGCGTGAGCGGGGCGGGGAGCAGCAGGCCTGCACCCACCGACGTCGGGTCGCGGAGGGCAGACAGCGGAGGGCCGGTCTCCCGCGGGGCCGCCCCCACGCCAGGCCTAGACCCCGGCGTCTGCAGCTGCCGCCTCCGGATGGCGGCTAATTGCGCCCCGCGCCCCGGGCCCACAGGGGAGGCGGAGGCGGGCCGGGACTGGTAATTACTGTCGCCGCAGCCCGCCGGGTCAGCGCCTCTGCGCCGCCGCCGAGATTAATTGGCGCCGCTGTCGGGGCGGGGGCGGCCGGGGCGGGGGCGGCCGGGGCGCTCCTCGAGCGCCGGAGGGGCCGCAGCTAGCCGCGGGACTGTAAAGGAACGAGGGCACTCGGGGCTGCTCACCGTCCTTCACCCGCAGGGAGCTGTCGCAGCCGCCCCCCTTGCTGTCGCCCCAAAATGCTCCCCACGTCGCCTTGGGCCCCCATCTCAGGCCGCCCTTTCTGGGGGTGCCTTCGACTCTGTGCCAGAGCCCAGGTGAGAGGGGGAGGGGAAGAGTCGCAAGCCCTGTGTCCCGTCCCGGGGGCGTTTCCGTGGGGGAGGGGCTGGGGGCCCTGGATGGTCAACGCCCACCGCCCCCCTCGTCCCTGTCCCCAGGCTATGGCTTCCTGCCCCCCGCTCAGGCAGAAATGCTGGCCCGACAGCAGGAGCTCCTGCGGAAGCAGAGCCTGGCCCGGTAGGTGCCAAGACCGGTGGGGCGGGGATGGCACAGCACACGGGCTGACCCAGCTATCTGTCCTCTGGGCCCAGGCTGGATATGTCGGCCGAGCTGCTTCGGCAGAAGGAGCTCCAGAGTGCCCACCGTTCGCCCCTGCTGGCGCCCGACGCGGCCCTGCGAACCCCAGACAGCACCGAGGAGCTGCAGCGGCGTGGGGCAATGCTGGTGCTGAAACACAGTTCGGCGCCGATATTGGCCCTGCCCCCTCAGCCAGGCCCCGGGCCCCCCACTCCGCCCAGAGAGCATGCCCGCCGAATGCCCCGCAAGGGGAGTGCCAGCTCAGTCTCAGCCCAGCCCAGCGAGTCCAAGGAGACAGTAGGGGCTGGGCTCTGGGCTCAAGACTGCTCAGAGGGCGAGCCCCCCAAAGACTCGGATGGGGAGGACCCGGAGATGGCAGCTGCTGGGGGCCAGGGACCAGCTGGAGGGACCAGCGTGGAGGGGAAAGGGCTTCTCTCAGGGTCCACGCTGCCCCCACCACTGCCCTTGGGCTTCCCCTACGGGGCTGGCCCCTACTTCCACCCAGGTGGGCACCCATATGCTGCAGGTCCCTGGGTTAGGACATGGATGTGGTGACCCCGTCTGGCCACCTTGGGCGGAGGGTGTGGGAGAAGAGGGGCCATGGCCCTGGTGACCCCCCTCACACATACTCAGGCACCATAGGGCTCTTCTCCGAAGGGGAGGAAACCACCGCTCCTGAGGACATCAGCAGGTGGACAGTGGAGGATGTCTGCAGCTTCGTGGGGGGCCTCTCCGGGTGTGCAGAGTATGCGCGGGTGAGGGAACTGCTCTCTGCTCCCCCCACCCCCGTCCCCACCCACACCTTTCCTGCTGCCTCCACCTAACAGAGGGGCCTTTGCTTTCAATGGATCATCTCTCCTGGAAGCTCTGCTCTCAGGCCTTGGCTGGGCTTGACCCCCAGGCTCTGCCCCTACCCAGGTGTTCAGAGAGCAAGGGATTGATGGGGAGACCTTGCCCCTGCTGACCGAGGAGCACCTTCTGACCACCATGGGGCTGAAGCTGGGGCCTGCTCTGAAGATCCGGGCCCAGGTGGGCACAACAGACTCCCAGACTCCAGACCAGTGGGGAGGGCACAAGGGCTCTGACCACAGGCCAGCCCCATGGGCCCTTGCCTGGCAGGAAGCCCCTAAGGCTCATCTCTCTGTAGGTGGCCAAGCGCCTAGGCCGTGTCTTCTACATGGCCAGCTTCCCTGTGGCCCTGCCTCTGCAGCCACCACCTCTGCGTGGCCCTTCTGAAGAGCTCACTCCAGGAGAAGAGTCACCAGCTACAGCCACCTCCCCCTACAGGGGGAGCCACCCCCCAGCTGGCCGAACATCTCCCAAGCAGGAGAATGGAACTTCTACCATGGCTCTGCTCCCTGGGGCCTCAGAGCCTGCCCTGTGCTAAACTGGTGGGCGGGCCACCCATATTCTTTAGCACCAAATGCAAACACCCCCTCCTCCCCACACGTGCTTTTTTTTTTCTCCCTTT
The DNA here is from genome assembly GCA_004027205.1 of Ctenodactylus gundi. Classification (NCBI taxonomy): domain Eukaryota; kingdom Metazoa; phylum Chordata; class Mammalia; order Rodentia; family Ctenodactylidae; genus Ctenodactylus; species Ctenodactylus gundi. Next base: position 44,057 of record PVKB01005608.1, on the reverse strand, counting down.
GGGTTTGGATGCAAAAACACAAGTTATAAAAGGAAAACATGTGACTTGAGGAAAGGAACAAGTTTCCAAAGACCTTTGGGGGTCTGCAGACAAACCAAAGACAAAGGAGGTAGAAGGGGCCAGGGAGCCTACCCACCTCCCTACGGGGCCGTCACTGGTGTGCGTCCAGGTCAGGATCAGACGCCTGCAATGGCAACAGGCAGGCTTCATGGTGCTGGGTCCTGGTTGCTGTCCAGTTCTTGGTACGTCTAGTCTGTCTTGCTCCAACAATAAAGCCCTGTCCACAGACTCCTGCTCTCCTGGTTGCGCAGATGCTGGCCTCAGGGCCTCAGTCCTCCTCCGAGAGCTGCAGATCCTCCAGCTCATCTTGCGGCCCCTCCGCCAGCTGCCAGAGCTCACTGGGGAGCAACCCCGCCTCAGTGTCTGGGTCACCGTCTGTGGGGGAGGGGGGAGAAGAGGCTACATAAATTCTGCTTTATCAGGAAGAAGCCAGTCTTGGAGGTTACTCATCACTAATTAATCACAGCACTAATTAATTTATCAGTGCTGCTGTAGCTGGCTGCCATAGCCCCTGAGAAAAGAGCAGCTGGCTTGGAATCCCAGGGAGAAGCATGGGTCTGGCTTAGAGCCCAGAGCCACCCTCCCGCGACCAGATGCCAGATGGGCTGGCCCCTCAGCCCGGGAGCCGCGTACCCTCTGAAAGGCTGCTGTACTCTTCTTCCTCTTCTTCTTCCTCATCCTCCTGGTCATCCCGCTTGCCTTCTTCCACTTCTGCTCCCTGAAGGGTTCTCAGGGACCCAGGCTTCCCTAGAAATAAGAAAGCCCCTATGTGTGTTTCCCTCCACTCAGCTCCACCAGCGAAGGGGTAGGCCCGTCTCACAGCCCTGGCGAGACGCAGGACCATTCCCACGGAGGATCTGACTAGTGGGGCAGCGGGGAGCACACAGCCTGGGACACGGCTGCCAATCCCAGGGAGACCTCAGCTCCAACTGCCTCTCCCCAAGAACACACGCCAACGCAGGACAGACCCACCTCTCTCGGAGAAGTCTGCACCCTCCTCCTCCTCAGCGCTATCAAGGTCAAAGAGGTCTTTAAACTGCCTCTTGTCCTCTTCTCTCCTGTCTTCGACCCTGCGCCGCCGTTTGACCTCTGGGAAGTTCAGCTCTTCCAGCTGAAAGACAAAACCGCACAGTAGGGGCCTGAGGGGCCAGGCCACTGGAGGTCCAGGAGTGGACTGTAATGCGCTTTACCCAAACCCTGCATCGCATTCCTACCTCCCTCAGTGGACCTCTTCAAACCTCCCTTCTCATCAGAGATCCCACCACAAGGACCCTGCTTGGCAATGTTCTGCTCAGGAGGCAGCCCTTTTGTTTACGTATTTGCACCATCATGCCAGGACAGGGTAACTGTGACATACTCGGCATGAAGCTGACCCCCAAGTCACCCTACCCCATGGCCAGGGCAGGCCCAGGGCCAAAGGTATAAACTTCCCGCTCCTCCCAGCTGCTCTCCTGGTACCTATAGGTGGGCCTGGGTGATTGCACGTTCTCAAAACCCTCAAGAGGGAGAGTGATCTGTTTACCTTAGTGCAGCCGAGCTGAAAAAGAGGTCCCCTAGATCTAAACAGATCTTTATGACCCAGCACCTACCCCGCTACAAGTAGAATCCGGGATCACTGTCTTACAGGACAACCCTATAAGGAAACCAGCTCCCAAACTATGGGGAGAATCAAATCTTCCCTCCCTGATCTTTAATTGTGCCCATGTGCAAGATCTGAACCCAGCCCACTCAGACCCCAGCCATACCCGCTCTTTTCCACTTATTTCCAGTTGGATCTCTCGGTCCCTCAGCTTCCGCCAGTGGCTATAGTACCTGGTAAGCGGGGTCCCTTCGTCCCGAGCCTGCTTCTCCCAAGTGTCCTTGGGGGAGGTAGTTAAGTGTCAAATTCCACCTGGAGCAAATACCAATGCCCCAGACAACCCAACTGGCACTCTCAGGCAGCACCACTCCCCCACCCCCACCCAGATGTTGCTCCCAACTGACCACTGCGAGCCGGTCAGACACCCCAAAGGAGGCCTTCTGGCGGCGGCTACAGATGAATTCTGCATTCTCCTGCACCTTTTCCAGCAGCTGGCGGACCTGCCGGCAGTAGTTGGCCACCTTGCACTCCCGCAGGAAGGCCTTCAGCTGCAGAAGGGAAGGGCTCAGCTAGCACCAGTACAGAGCTACCCTATATCCCACAGGGCCTGGGACCCATGCAAAGCCACCATGCTGGTCACAGGAGCTATCACAGCAATCTGTTCTAGATCCAGTGGTCTAAAAAATGAGCAGCAAGGCTGGGGACAAGGTGAGCCTGTCCCCCCAGCCCTAGCCCTACCCTGCCAGGCTCAGGGAGTGAGGCTCCACGGGCACACAGCGCATCTGCTCCTCTGGCTATGCTTGCACTATGGCCAGAGGCAACAGGAAAAGAGCTGTGAGGAACCACGTAACTGCAAAGCCTAAAATTTTCATCATTTGGCTCTTTCTCTAAATAAATAAATAAATAAATAAATGTCATCCCCTACTCTCAAGCCCCACTCCTAGGACCATGGACACAGTCTGCCAGATATTCCCAGCCAAGAAACAAAGGAGGGAGGGAATCCTGCAGAGAACGTGACCATGCGTTACAGCATGTATGCAGCTGCGCGCGTGCGCGCACGTGCAACTGCTGCCTTAAACACACACCTGTGACTGGATGACCTCAGCCAGTAGGCATAGGTGTGAGCAGAAGCTCACCCACCCACTACGGCCATGTGGGGATAGCTGTATCCCCTCCCATGAGAGGTGTAGGCCTCCCTAGGCTGGAAGTAGCTGGGCTGAGAGCAAACAGACCTTCATGGTCACTGAGGAAGAATCCTCACCCACTCTCAGGACCAATGAGAAAAATCAAGGAACCAGCCCAACTCAGGGGGCAGACTCCACAGGCAGGTGAAGTGGTCCCTCACCACGACAGGTTCTGGCAGTACAGGGAGGGGACAGCACATCCCTGGGATCCTTAACAAGGCACCATGCACCCTAAGGAGAAAGTCCTTCAAGACCCTCACATTCTATGGCCACCCCATTATACTGCGGTCCCGGAGAGCCTAGCGCAGACCCTATAAGCCAGTCAAGTTCTGCTACTGGCCCTGTGTGACTACAATGGGACACCTCCTTATAGCCCCCAGGTTCCAGGAGAGTTAGCAAAAGGAACATACCTGCAAGACAGTGGGCAGCACCAATTCTGGGAAAGCAATACTGTGGGCCTGACCGTGCAGGTACTCCAGGGTGAGGTCATACAGCTGCTCCACCAGCCCATCCTAAGGCAGCAGGGGAAGATGAGGATGGGGCCCAGGTGCTTAAAGCTTTCCCCTCTAGGCCAAGAAGCTGTGTCCAAGCTCACAGCAGTTGAGACTTAGGAGCCCCTGGGCCCTGACCCAGGAGACCACAAAGGTCCCCACCTGAACACAGCTGGCTGGTAGGCCCCTACTTTCTACCTCAATTTCACCTGCCACAGCCTTGCGCCCTCCCAGAGCCTGGAGGCCAGTCTCACCCGGTAGGCCTTCTCTTGCAGGTTGGCACTGGATAGCTTCAGGATCACAGAGAAGTTGATAGGTCTGGAGCTCATGCGGCCGGGCCGCCTATTGAAGTCCACCTGCTGGAAAACCTGACCCCAAGGCATGTCAGTCCAGCCCTACCTCAGACCATGAGACCAGAGATGAGCAACCAGACCCAACAGACCCCTTTAAACTCTGTTTTCCAGAGCTCTGGCCTCTCACCATGGAGAGGACCTAGCAGATGGGACACTGCTCCTGCTCCTGCCCCAAAGACAGGAGAACAAAAAGGGTCTCTACTACCCAACATCCTCTCCTGACAAAGAAGCACCAAGGCAGGTCCAGCATGGCAGGTCCAGCATGGCTTCCTCCTGGGCACTGACAGGATGTCACAAGAGCAGGAACACAGAACAGGGCACCCGGGGTGTCCACAGAGTCCAGTGATATGATGAGGAAGGGGTGCTGTTTCAGGAGGGCCTGGAGGCTTCCCAGCATCCTCCAGACAGCACTGGGTGTGCACCTTAACTTTCTCAAGACAGAGAAGGAATGGGTGCCTTGCCTGGCCTCCTGAGCTGAGCACCAGAAGACGCCACACACATAGGGCGGGTGAGCCAGGGAAGCCCAGAGTGGTGGGGAGATGGGCCACAGGAGGGAAGACCACAGTGGGAAAGCCCAGGCAACAGGTCAGGGTGCCAGACAGCCGCGGCAGTCAGTGACGGGCAATGAGGTGGATTCACACAGGGCAGGTGGCAGGAGTGGGAGAGGTGCCCTTCCTCTAGCCTAGCTGGGGCAGGGGGGTGGCTCCGACACAAAGCTGCTCTTGATACTCTCTCTGTGCCCAGACTCCAGAACAGGGCAGGGACACCTGGTGGTAAAACTTCTGCCTCAGCCTAAGCTGCTCTCAGACAGGCCTACGCTAGGTATAGCACAGTGCGCAGGGCCAATGTAAAGGCAGTTCTGAGCAAAGAAAGAAAAAGTCATGCCAGGTACGATAGAGCTGGCCCATAATCTCAACAGCTTGGGAGGCTGAGGCAGGAGAATAGCAAGCTGAGCATAGCCAGGGCAACTTCACGAGACCTTGTCTCTGTGTGAAGCTTTGCGCTCAATCCCCCAGACTATACTCCCACTCCCCCTCCCCCCCGCAAAAGGGAAAGATGCCACCAGAGAGGATGAAAGACACAGGAAGACACGCCCAGAACCCAATGGCAGGGCAAGGGACCCACAATGGAGCACCAAGACAGAGACCACAGGGCTGGCCAGTTAGAGACCATCAGAGATGCAGTTCCCAAAGGGTGCTTACCAGGCACAAAGTCACAGCAACCTGCCTCATCAGAAGGGGCATGAGCCACATCTGGGGCTTCCAGGAGAGGCAGGAGATAGAGATGGTGAATTCTGGAACACCCAGAATCCGAAGCACAACTCATGCTCCAGCCTTTCCCCCACCAGACTGGCATCCACAGGCATATGGATACAAGCACCGAGGCAGGGGCCTCGGAAGCCTTATGGCACACACCAGGCCTCCAGGCTCAGCTCTCTCTGCTCACTCACACCCTTAACACCTGTGCAGTCAGTCTGTTCCCCAACAGCAAAGCAAGCATCCCCTGTTCCTGCCCTGGATGCCCCCCACCCCACTGGTAACCAGCTCAGATAGGAGACAAAGTGCCAGGCAGAACAATGTACTCATGTGTTCACACCCTGGTCAGGGCAGACAGGCAGACTCAGGGAGTTGTACAGACCTCACTGCAGACTTGGGGACAGTCGGCCCCAACCCAAGCTGTGTGTGGCCTCCTCACCTCGAGGATGAACGGCAACACAGGAATGAAAGTGCCGGTGCTCTCTGACAACAGCGTTAGGGCACGGACACAGTGCATGCGCAGTGGGTAGTAACGGGCAGTGGGAACCAGCCTGCAGCAGGGAAGGTGAAAAGGGACAGAGGACAAGCTCAGATGGCCTCCCTAATGCCAGCCTCAACGGCCCCACGACCTTCAACCCTTGCCCCTTTGCACAGCTGCAGCTGTAGTCAGGCCCACCATACTGCTGGCCCAGCAGCCACATTATCCCAGGATGCAGCTTCATGTTCTCCAAACCAGAACAGGATGCAGCAAAACACTCCAACTCAGGTCCCGGACAGAGGACCTGCCTCCTTGCCTAGCTACAGAACGGGAGGACACGTCACCCATTCTTTTGTTGTTTTTTCTTTATGCAGCACCAGAGATCAAACCCAGGTCCTCCCACATGCTAGATAGGTGTTTTATCACTGAACTACATGCCTAGCCCCAAATCCAGCCTTGTTTTATTCTAGTATGCCCAGGGGTATCTACTCCTTCCTGTTTCCTTTTTTCCCCCAATCCTTGGTTTCAGGGCATCCACCCACCTCTGCGGCAACTCCCAGCCCAGTCTCCAAGGCTGGGCGCTTGCCCTCCAGGAGGTGAGAGGCGCCCCCTTCTGGTTCAGAGAGGCACGGCACTCATCCAGTTGGTCCCACAACAGACTAAAGGAATGCTCTGATGACGGAACTGACACTCACTTGATACAGCCGATGGCCACCTGTGCGAGGGGGTACACCAGGGGCTGGAAGGCCTCGTTGGAGCCAAGGACGCTCAGAACACGGCACCACAGGTGGAGGCAGTGGACATACTGCCAATTGTACACAGACTGATGCATCTCCTGGTCAGAGTGAGTCTGTGCTGAGGCCCAGCCCCACCCAGACACCACCCACCCACAGCCTGGCCCACCTCCTCCAGCAGAAGGGGCAAAGCTCCCGGGCAGGGAGTGGCCTATTTACCTTCTTGCTTGTGGTCATTGCACTGCGCAGGTGGATGGCCAGCTGGCGGATGTACAGGAAGGCATGCTGGTAGGAGACGCCAGGGTCCAGGGCCAGCAGCTCCGTCAGTGTCCGCTGCATGAAGCTGACGAGGGGCAGGGTGCTGGGAGAGGTGAACTTGCAGTTCCTCACATACGTGACGTACATGTGCTGCCAGAGAGACCCCAGTAAGGGCCGCCTGAGTGCCAACGCCCCGGTGCTCCAAGCCACCTCCAACCTAGGGGCTCCAAGCAGGAACCAAGCCTGTCCACATCAACCGAAGACATCCCAGAGCTGCAGGCCTCCTAGGCGGCTGTCTCATACTCGTGCAACAAATACATGCCCACCAGAGCCGGGCATTCAAGACGATGGGCCTCACAAGAAAATGCAGAATGAGGGAGGGGGCTACAAAATGGGCAAGGCTTAAGGGCTGAGAGGAAGTCAGAGAAACCCCACCACACGCCAGGCCTACACGGGGGGTTGAGAAGATCTTTGCACAGCTGGGCCACCAAAGGCCTGGAGCTGGGCAACAGGGTTTAGATCCTGACTGCGACCTCAGACCTGTTCCTATCTTCCATGCACAACATCCTCAACCTCTGATGTTCCTGGAACCGGGGAGAAGTTTCCCTCTGGGGAGACCTGTGTGGCGCAGAGTCCAGTGTAGGCCAGGACGCTGCAGGTTCCTATTCCCATCACTGCCAACTTCTTGGTGAGGGAAATATGACCTAAGGGTCCCAGACTATCCACAGCCATGACACCAGGGCCCAGCAAGGACTCCAGCCTCAAACACATGCTGTGACCCCCACCCCCAGGCTGACCCTTAGGACATATGCGCATAGGCAGACAGGTACCTTCAGGACGGCACTCAGAAAGACATCCTTCTTGTGGCCACAGACTCTGACAAGAACCAGGAAGGCCAGCACACGCAGGGACTCCTCACCTGTGCTCCACAGAGCCACCATCCTCTGAAGAGGGGACACATCACTGCCTGCCCCAGCCACGCCATCCAAGATCCCGCCAGGGCCAGCTGCCCCTCCCCAAGCCAGGGCAGAGATTCCGACAGTTACTGCTGGACAACAGGCCTTCTCACATCAGGGGAAACTGAGAGCTTGGCAGTTAGTTAGAACCAAAGCATATGACAGAATACCTCACACTCCATAAAGGCAGAACCACAAGAATATGCCTTCGCTACCATTCAGTGTGCCAAAAACCGTGAGATCAGTGGCGAAAGCACTTCTTATCAAACACTCTAGCACACATTGCCTCTGTGGGGAACCCAGGTAGGAAAGAGGGAGAGGAGTCAGCAGGAGTGCAATGAGCCCAGGTGCCCCCCGCTGCCTGGCTGGAAGTATATGCACCCACCATGCTGCCCAGGGGTTGGGCCCACCCACCTTGAGCAACGTGCGGCATTGCTTGGGAAAGGTCAGGTAGTACGGCACCAGGCTGCTGACATGCCTCAGGACAGCCGCCAGGACAGTGGCTTCCGCCAGACAGGTCACCAGCTGAGGAAGAGGGGGAGACAGTGAGGCACCAAACTCTGTTGAGTCTGGAGTGCAAGTAAGCCCTGAACCACAGGACGCGGCCAGGTTCTGCCTAACAGACAGGATGCCCACCCCACCCCCCAACCAGAACAGCACCTGCACGACTCCATTCAGGTACACCTTGATGTCCACACGGAGCCTCCCCCAGAGTGTGCTGGTGGATGGCTGCAGCATCCTGCAGAAACCGAGGTCCTTTCAGCATATCCCAGTCCCACCTGCCCAGCACCAGCAGACCCTCCCCCTTGAGAACCCCCCCAGACAGTGGAGAGCTCCAAGCTGGCAGGCACAGGGGCTCAGAGAACCCTCTCCAGGGTGGTCCACACTACCGTCTGCAGAAAGCAGCAACACCCCCACCAAAATTCTGAGCTCCCCTTACCACAGGACTCCCAGTCCCGGCCACTCCTCCAGACAACGGCCTCTAGTGCTGCACCCAAACTCAGAAGCCACCACTCAAGGCCTCCAGAGCCAGATCAGCTAGCACCTACTGGTATGGGCTGGGTGTCTTTGGCCCACACGTACTGTGTATGTTTAATAAGCCATACATGTTTAATAAGCTCATTTTCACCTAAAACCCCAGACCTTAAGCCTTCTGGAAGACTGGACTCCTGGCAAAAGTGGATAAGCCCCTCTGGGTTTTTCAAAGTCTACTCAGGACTCACAGAATCAAGCACATAGCAGGTGTTCAATATCTGCTAAAGGCACCAAGGACTAAGAGCAGGGGCCTCAAAAGTGAGACACCAGCCCAGATGCTGCCACCTTCCCATCTCACTTCTGGGTGCTAACACTAGAGCCCTCCCTGGAGCCTCTTTCCTTCCTCTGAAAGGTATCCTGAGGTAACTTCAACTCTCCGGGCCCTTATTACCTCAAGATCACATGGCCACCATTCCACCAATCTGTCTTCGGTGCTTCTCGCAACCCCCCATACCCAGGACAGGGGCGCAGCTCAGCAGTTAGAGCACTTGCCTGGTGAGCACGAGCCCCTGGGTTTGATTCCCCAGCACCACATGAGCTACATATGGTGATGCACACCTGTAGGAGGCTGGGACAAAAGGCTTGCCTTGAGTTCAAGGCCAGCCTGAGCTACACAGCCCTATCCAACCAGGCCCCTGCTTACAGGCACACAGGCCTCTTAGAAGCAGGCCATCCAGAAGTCAAAGGGCACAGGCAGGACTCACAAGTCCAGAGAAAAGAGAAGAGAGCCTGGTCCTGGAAGATTCAATATGAACCCCAAGTACGTACTACATTCTGGAGAAATCCTGGCAGAGAAATGTCTTTCCCAGAAGAAAAGAGAGAGGAAACTGGGTCCGTTCCCATGGGCTTGAGGGTTCCTGCCCTCTCAGAGCCCCACAAGCCTGACAGTCCCTCAGCCACGCCTCTGTCCTGGCCAAGCCCCAAGTGCTACGCCCTTTGGCAGAGCAAGTCTGCCCACACCAGCCTCTTACCTGCTGCTGTCCACTGGTGCCTTTCCAAACAGCAGCTTCTGGAGGCAGCCAAAGAGGTCTCTAATACAGAAGGTGACCAGTGCATTGAATACTGTAAGGAAGAGACACAAAATGTCACTCACAGAAGAGAGAACCCAACCAAGGCTGACCCAGTACCCTAACCCAAGCTCACCAGAGCTGTCTGTGACCCGAAATCTGCAGGCTTCAGCCCCTTCCGGGTCTCCTTGGGTGGTGGCTACGGCAGCTCGGAACGCCCGTACCACCTCACGGAACAGCCTGGGAGTAAGGTGCTGCTGAAGGGATGAGAGAACGAGAGCAATGGAGGGCAGCAGACAGCGAGGGGAGGCCAGACGGGCACTGGCTCCAGGCACCTGTTCCTTGAGAGGAAAGGGTCCCCACAATCTCAAAGACAAGGCAGAAGGAGGGGCAGGGCCACTCAGCCATAATGGAAACACATTTACAACTGTCCCAGAAGTACAGCAAATCTTGCTCAGGAGCCCCAGGGAAAGGGGCTAAGGTCCTGGATCACGGACCATGGCAGTGACTAGAGTTTTTTTTCACCCTTCTCCCTACAGAAACCAATAAGAAACCCAGAACAGCCCTGACATCACCAACCAACAAATGCTGCTAGAGGCTAGAGAAACAGCACAGCAGTCAGAGCACTTGCCTAGCAAGTACAAGGCCCTGAACTCAATTCCCCAGCACCATATAAACTGGGTGTGGTAGTGCATGCCTGTAATCCCAGTACTCGGGAAGGCGAGGCAGGAGGACTGCTGTGAATTTGAGGCCAGACTGGAGTACATACTGAGTTCAAGACTAGCCCAGTCTACAGAGCAAGGCCCTGTCTCATTTTAAAAAAATAAATAAATAATGCTGCTAAAGTCTGAATGTGTCCTCAAAGCTCAGTTAGAAGCCTGTGCTCAAATTTTGGTGATAGGACCCTTAAGAAACAAGTTTAGGTAAATTCCCAAGTGTGAAGTATCTATGGTGGCTTCAGTGGCTTTATAAGAGTAAGAGATGGGACTGGGAATATAGCTCAGCAATACAGTGCTTGCTTAATGAACATGAGGCCCTTGGTTTCTTACCCAGCACCAGAAGAAAAAGAGGGACCCACGCATGTAGCATCCTTGCTGTCTAGCCAAGTGAGGACACAGCACAGGTCTCTTACCAGGTGCATGTTCTTGGACCTAACCTCTAGACCTGCAAGCCAAATTATCTTTTCTTTACAAACTACCTGGCCTGTGGAGGTAACAGTGCTGCCAGAGAAAACATACCAAAACGTAACACAGATGCTATACCGTACTCACAGTGGCCTGACTTCACAGAGCAGGGACTGTGAGAGAAAAACTGTGAATGAAGTAGGCAACACCCCCCCCAACACACACACACACACACACACACACACACACACACTCTCTCTCTCTCTCTCTCTCTCTCTCTAACTAACTAAAGAATACTGCTTGGGCTGTCCAGCACTCAGGAAGAACGTGGAGTTATTTGCTGCTGTTCAGAGACAGATCTTCCCATCTGCACAACAATATGTGCCTCAGATAAGACAAAGACAGAGACCCCACAGGTGTCAGGGGTGGCCACGGCACAGCCTGTGCTGCTTCGCACCTTTGCTGCCTGCTTCCATCTCTCAACCATGGTAAGGGTGACAGAAACAGATTCACCCTTCTTCTCCTGAAGTCCTCTGGGAATTCTTTCTCCATCCTCCCCTTCTTCATCCTCCTCACTTGCTACCTGAAGCAGACACAGAAGGGCCAAGATTGGGCAGGGTATATAAGCCATGATGTTCCCATAGCCCAGGTCTAACCAGGCCTCACCTCCAGAGCATCTGGCAAGGAGTGAAACTGCGCTTCTTCCTCCTCAGAGCTGTCTGAGTCACTGAAGTCCAGCAGGCTCTGGTCATTCTCTTGCAGGAACTTATAGAACTCAGGGTCTTTGTCCTTCAACCTGGAGAGCTGGTCCTTGTGCTCAGAGGCACGGCCTCTACGCCTCCTAAGGAGGGGGTAAATAAGCCCAGGGAAAGCCAATATGGCAGTTGGCGGGGAGCCCTCTTGTCTCCCCACATGACGAGCTGGCTGGCATCCTCAGACCAAGGGGTTAGTTCAGTCTACTCCCTCTACAGCAGCTACCAACAATCAACCAGGCAGATATCCAGGAGATTTAAAGTTTTAGGAAACTCGCCTGTCTTCCAGAACACTGCTCCCCAGTTTCCTGACACTTTCAGCACATCTCAAATCCTCACGGACACCCAACTCGTGCTCTTTCCAGACCTGCTGAGCCCCTACCATGGCCTCGCTAGCCCAGCTGCTAGACCTTCTGGGGAGAGTACATCAGCAACACTTAAGTTGTTCCTTCAGAACTACACATGCCCATTCCCCTAGCACTACGGCTCTCCATGACCACAATGGTTCTGCCCCTGCACGACCCTTCTGAGCACAGCAGCCCAAGTGGCCCTTCTGCTAACGCTCCAGCCGTCTTACTAAGGATACCTTGTGACAGTCTACAGGACCTGGCCCCTCACTCTCGAGGTACTTTTCCAATAAACCCCAGACCTTCGGTCAAGTCACATTCGCCTCTGGGCTTCCTCAAAACCCTATACTGCTGCTGCTCCAGTGCCTATTTGGATGGATGGCTTCCTCAGGTCGCCATCCGCACGTCGCCCTCCCAAACCCACCTTCTCTGTGATTTTTAAGAGAGTTGGCAACTCGCGCTCTCCCCCTACCGCGTTTCCTTTCCGACCCCAGCACTCACCTGCCAACACACTACCCGAAGTGACTTTAACAAGACCGGCAAAGGCTCCCCTCGGTCCAAAGCAAGCTTTGGCGTCACCCACTCAAATCCTCTGGCACCGAGCGGAGGTGCGGATGAAGTGGGCCGAACGGACCGAGTACGGGTCCTCAGGGCAGAAGTGGGCCCCAGAGGAAAGGCGCTCACCTGGCCGAGGGGCTGCCGTCCGGCCCCCCTGAGCTCCGGGCAGCTGCTCGTTCGCACGCCTCCCGCGTCGCCGCCTCCGACGCATCCTCGGCCTCAGATTCGGCCTCAGACTCAAAGCCGGAGGCCAGGAACTCGTCCACCGTCAGCTCCGCAAGGCGCCTGCGGGACACGCCAGGGTCACGGCTCCCACTCCTTCTTCCAGAGAAGGCAAGAGCCCCCACGGTACTGACGCCCACCGGGAAGACCCGGGGGCCCGCCACGCCAACCTCTTACGGCCCCCAACCGTCGCCATGACGCCGCCGGCACCGCGTGCGCCGCACTTCCGGTCCCAGAATACCGAGCGCGGGCCGCGCTTCCTCCGACCCGGCCCCGCCCCCGGCCCCGCCCCGGCCCCGCCCCGGCCCCGCCCGGCCGGCGTCTCCGCGGTTGTCCGACCGCCGCGCCCGCCGTCTTCAGGCGGGAGGGATCCCTCGCACCCTCGGCTCCAGCGGCGGGTTCGTTCAGCGCTACTGAACGCCTTCGGGGCCGCTCGCGGTTGTTTTACGGTACTGGGGTTGAGCCCGGGACCTTTTCGCTGAGCTGCTTCCCCAGACCTTCTCGGTGTTTTGAGACAGGGTCTCGCTGTCCCTCAGTTGCCCAGCTTTGCGACCTCCTGCCTCAGCCTCCCTGAATGCTCAGAGTTCTGTAAGATGTCGGCATAAAGGTTCCCGTCTGAGAAAGACGCAGCCCGGCCGAGTGGCCCAGTTCCGCCCACGCCCCGCCGTGTGCGTGCACTGCAGTAACGACAGACCAAACAAAACTGTGCCGTCCGGGACTCCTGTGCAAAACGCGCTCTCGACTCGGTGGCGCCCCCACACCGAGTGAGGACGAACACAGGAAGACGATGGCGGCCAGAGCTCGGACGCCTATCGCCTTACGCAAGGTCGGCAGGACAGCGCGCGCCCCTCCGGCGCACGTGCGCACAGGGGCGCCGGGCCGGGCCCGGATCTCGCGCCTCCTGGGGCCGCCCGCGAGCGCGCGGGCCCCGGGCTTCAGGGGAAGGCGGAGGCGGCCCGGCGCAGCGCCCCGACCCGCGCTGGGTCCCGGGAACGCGGGCGGCGCCGAGAAACAGCTGCTGCGGGCTGACGGACTGGACCGCGACGCGGCGGGGCGCTGCCGCCACGCCGCCCTCCAGCCGTCGGCGCGCCGGTCCTGCTGCGCGCCGCTGCCGGGCGGTGCGGGAGTCGAGCCGATGCAGCCGCGCGGCGAGCGCCCAGCCGGCAGGACGCAGAGCCCGGAGCGCGGCAGCCCTGGGCCCGGGCCCGAGGCGCCCCCGCCGCCCCCGCCGCCGCCGCCGCCGCCGCCGCCGCCCGCGTGAGTGGGGCCGCGAGCGGGCGCAGCGACCTTTCCGCCGCCCTGGGGCCCGCGCAGGGTGGGCGTGGGGGCCGGGCGGAGGCTGGCGGGCTCCATGCCGACGGCGGCGCCGCTTTTTTCCTGCGCGCTTCCTGCGCGCTGTGGGACGGGAAGGGCGGACGGTGGCGAGCGGAGTCGCGCGAGGCGGGCGGGGGGAGCCTGCTGCTCCCGGGGACAGAGTGGGCATGGCGCCTGAGAACGGCTGACGGGCAGGCCGGCCGGTAAGGCAGCGGCAGGGAGCCGGCCCTTGGCGACCCCGAGGTGAGAGAAAGAGGCTTATGGACAGAGTGGAGGTCCTGGGCCTGGAGGGTGCCATGGGTGGCCAGATGTCCTTGGCGAAGGCCAGCCTGAGTTGGGACCCCCATGACGGGACGTCGGGGCCACGGCCCACCTGGCTGCCTGGCCCTGCCCGGGGGTCCGGAGGGTTCGGGAGCCCCTGTGTAGAGAATGACCCTGACCTGGCCCTGCCTGCCCGCAGCCCCGAGGCAGAGCGTTCGCGGCCCCGGCAGGCCCGGCCCGCAGCCCCCATGGAGGGCGCTGTGCAGCTGCTGAGCCGGGAGGGTCACAGTGTGGCCCACAACTCCAAGCGGCACTACCACGACGCCTTTGTGGCCATGAGTCGGATGCGGCAGCGGGGCCTCCTGTGTGACATCGTTCTGCATGTGGCAGCCAAGGAGATCCGGGCACACAAGGTGGTGCTGGCCTCTTGCAGCCCCTACTTCCACGCCATGTTCACAAGCAAGTACTCATGTGGACGGTACTGGAGCTCCTGACAGCCTTGCCGGCAGGCGCCGTCCTGACCCCCTGTCCCCGCAGGTGAGATGAGTGAGAGCCGCCAGACACATGTGACGCTGCACGACATCGACCCTCAAGCTTTGGACCAGCTGGTGCAGTTTGCATACACAGCTGAGATCGTGGTGGGCGAGGGCAATGTGCAGGTGAGGCTGTGCCCCCCCCCCTTCTTGGCACCTCTCCTCTCAGCGCCCCCCCTCCCCCCCCCCGTTATTCTGCTCATCCTGCCTCCCTTCCACACCCGTAGACTCTGCTTCCAGCTGCTAGCCTCTTGCAGCTGAATGGCGTCCGAGATGCCTGCTGCAAGTTCCTGCTGAGTCAGCTGGACCCTTCCAATTGCCTGGGCATCCGGGGTTTTGCCGACACACACTCATGCAGTGACCTGCTCAAGGCAGCACACAGGTATGTGCTGCAGCACTTCGTGGATGTGGCCAAGACTGAGGAGTTCATGCTCCTGCCACTGAAGCAGGTACAGTACCAGTTGTGAGCCAACCCATACTCTGCCGTACCCCAGGCAGGACCCAACAGCCAGCCCCCGACCCTCATTCCCAGCTTGGGACCCATGTACCGACAGCGACCCACTCCTGGGCTCCCACTGTGTCCTTACCATACTCCTACCCATAGTCCCCAGTCCCTGGTTCCATATCGCCATGACCACACTGAGCCTAGGTACTATCCCAGGAGCCAAATCTGGCTTCTGACCTTTTTTCGTCCCTCCCTGTAATAGGAGCACTGAGGTTCTCTGTCCCCTGGTGGACGCTCCGTCCCAGGCACGTTCAGGGCTCCCTGGACACACGGGACTCCCCCACTCCCCAGTTCTCAGGTCTGAGGACCCCCACCCCCAGGTGCTGGAACTGGTCTCTAGCGACAGCCTGAATGTGCCTTCAGAGGAAGATGTCTACCGTGCAGTCCTGAGCTGGGTCAAACATGATGTGGACACGCGGAGGCAGCATGTCCCCAGGGTGAGGTCAGGTCCTGGGGCCCCCGTGATGTCTGGGAGACATACAAGTGACTAAGACAGGGTGTGCCTCATAGTCCCCTGCTTCTAGCCAGGGGCTCCACAAGGGTAGCACAGAGACTTACCTCAAGAACCCATTGTAGAGATCTTATGGGCATGTGAACTGGGGATCTTTGCCCTGGGGCAAGTGTACCTGAAGACCACCCTGACCTTGGCACACCCTGCCTCAGCTGATGAAGTGTGTGCGGCTGCCTCTGCTAAGCCGTGACTTCCTGCTGGGCCACGTGGATGCCGAGAGTCTTGTGAGACATCACCCCGACTGCAAGGACCTGCTCATTGAGGCCCTCAAATTCCACCTGCTGCCTGAGCAGAGGGGCATCTTGGGAAGCAGCCGCACAAGGCCCCGGCGCTGCGAGGGGGCCGGCCCCGTGCTCTTTGCCGTAGGTATGCCCATCGGGCCCCTTCTCGCCACATCCCTGCTCTGAGCCTTCCACCTGCACATCTAGCACAAGCCAGACCTGGCCTGGCCTGGTACTCCGTCCTCCATCCAGGGACCTCTTAAGAACTCACAGGGAACAACCCACCGCTGCGACCCAGGCCTCATCTTCTCTCGTCCCTTGCACTTGAACCTCTTGCCTACCTGGTCCTCTCCTACCCTGTCAACCCATCACCAGGCGGTGGGAGCCTGTTTGCCATCCATGGGGACTGTGAAGCATATGATACTCGAACTGACCGCTGGCACGTGGTGGCCTCCATGTCCACACGCCGGGCCCGGGTGGGAGTGGCTGCTGTTGGGAACAGGCTATATGCTGTGGGCGGGTAAGTAAGAAAGGTCTTGGTTCAAGGGTCTCAGCAGGTGCCTGCTAGAGCCAGACTTGATCAGTAGCAAAATCTTCTCCTAGCTATGACGGGACCTCAGACCTGGCTACTGTGGAATCATACGACCCTGTTACCAACACGTGGCAGCCTGAGGTGCCCATGGGCACGAGGCGAAGCTGTCTGGGTGTAGCTACCCTGTATGGGCTGTTGTATGCTGCTGGCGGCTATGATGGAGCCTCTTGCCTCAACAGGTAGTAGCTGGGGTCTGTGTCCCTGTGGCCTCGCAGGGTTGGCTTGGCAGCAGGAGGTGAAAATGTCACATCTGCCCAAGGCTTCTTCACCTCAGGTCTCAGCAACACCAAAACCAGGGTCCTCTTCTGCCCCCTTTCCTTTCTGTGGCCCTTCCTTCCAGGCCAGGGGCTGGCCCCAGGGGGAGGGGACATTTGCCTAAGATGATGCGGGTAGCCAGTGAGGCCTTGCTGTCTGCTCTGGTGGGACTCGGGTGTCAGAGTCTTTGTGGTGCCCAGTAGAGGATTTCAGTCATCCTCCCAGGGAAGTCCTGGCCCCTGTGTGTCCTGAATGAGGGTCAGCAGTGGTCTGGTGCCCACAGTGCTGAACGCTACGACCCCCTGACGGGAACGTGGACGTCCATTGCTGCCATGAGCACTCGGAGACGCTATGTGCGTGTGGCCACACTCGGTGGGTGACAGCCTGCTTCCTGTGGCACCCACCCTCCTGCCTGCCCGTGTCTCACACCCAGCGGGAGCATCAGTGTGTGTTGCTTTTCCACAGATGGAAACCTATACGCCGTGGGTGGCTATGACAGCTCCTCACACCTGGCCACTGTGGAGAAGTATGAACCCCAGGTGCATAGTGCACCCCATGGCTCTCACCCCTTCCCAAGTGCTGCCTGGGGTCATCTGTGCCCCCTGCATCCTGCCCCATCCCACAGACACCCTACCCCAGAGTAGGTCTTTAGGGTGAGAGGGATGGCCTTGATGGCAGCTTCCAGCCTGTGTTCCTACTGCTGCAGGTGAACACGTGGACACCCATGGCCACCATGCTAAGTCGACGGAGTTCAGCTGGTGTGGCGGTCCTGGAAGGAGCCCTGTATGTGGCCGGGGGCAATGATGGTACCAGCTGCCTCAACTCGGTAGAGAGATACAGCCCCAAGGCCGGCGCCTGGGAGAGCGTGGCACCCATGAACATCCGCAGGTCTGGAGGCCTGGGGTGGCCGGTGGTCAGTCCCATTAGTGGACTTGTGCCACCAAGCCAATCTCAGCCACTGGGTGTTACCTAACTCACCTCTTGACCTAACTTTCAGAGCCCCACTCTGTCCTGGGCCAGTTCTTGGGGTCCTACCCCCAGCTCTTCTCCCATCCCTGCCCCTGGGGTCCTTCCCAGTAGCCCTTCTCCTGGCCTTGCCCTCGTGGTCCTTGCCCCTTCGTGTAGCACCTGTCTGGCTCCAGTGTCTCACCTGGCTCTGCCCGCCCCCAGGAGCACACATGACTTGGTGGCCATGGACGGATGGCTGTACGCTGTGGGGGGCAATGATGGCAGCTCCAGCCTCAACTCCATTGAGAAGTACAATCCGAGGACCAACAAGTGGGTGGCCGCCTCCTGCATGTTCACGAGGCGCAGCAGTGTGGGAGTGGCAGTGCTGGAGCTGCTGAACTTCCCACCACCATCCTCGCCCACGCTGTCTGTGTCCTCCACCAGCCTCTGACCCCCACGGGCCGCACGGAGGCCCTACATGCCTTAAGCCCCCAAGGGTGGCCCCAGCACCCCCCTCTCCCGGCCGCGTGTTGGGGATGAGGACCACGGCCCCCACCAGGGACGTTCTGCACTGTCTGTCCACATCTGCATTCGATACTCAGAGTTCATTTCTGTGTGGGCCATGTATTATTTATTGGTTATTTATTGATGGGTACATAGTACCACGGCCATAGTTCGTATTAAGTACATTTACTGCAAGCATTGGCTGTCCTGTGTGTGGGGACCAAACTGCCCCCCAGTGTCCTACCTGGCTTCCTGCCTCTGGCGGTAGGAAGCGATGAGGGTAGACATTCCCTACGGGAGGGTCAGCAGCCTAGCACTGACCCGCAGACAGCTGGTGAACGCGCAGCAGCAGGATGGGAGCAAGCGGGTGGAGGCTTTCTAACACAGGTGCGGACCTCTAGCCGAGCTTGCACACTCCCCGTACCTGGCCAGCCAGGCGCTGTCCATAGCAGGGCACACAGCAGGTTTCTATTCCCTGTCTGCAGCGTGGTATCTTTTGATCTTGTATGGGACTGGGAACGCACGTGGACTCAGACCCTACACAGCAATATGCGCCGACTTGAACAATAAACACGTTTCTTGGACTGTGCGGGTTGGAGCCTGAAGGTCCCTGTCTGACGCCCTTTGTCCCCTCTGCTTTGCAGTCCTGTTGGTACCAGAGTGAGAGTCTGGGGGCAGGGATGCTGCATAAGTACCCTGGGACTGCAAGGTAGCAGTTTGCACCCCAGAGGCACAGGGCCTATGGTGTTCCTGTGGACCAGCAGAGGTTTACTGCTACCCTGGTCCTGAGAGGCTCTTGTCACATCCTAGCCTCCTGTGGGGCTCAAGAGGCTAGTATGCCACGGGAGACAGGATGCCTACCTCACCAGCACACCCTAAACACCTGGGAAGCCATTAGGTTAAGCCTTGGACCCTGACTTCAGCCTGAGTTGGAGGCTGGCCCCAGGCAAAAAGAGTCTAGAGCGGGGGTCGTGCGCAGCTTCCCTTGCCCAAGCTGCTGCAGCAGAGGTGAACACAACCCCGTCAGTGGTGACTCACCGAGCAGCTGGAATTAGCACAGAACCAGGATGTGTGCTCAGGTGGGGAGGTGGCGCGTCCCGGGTCCCCCGAGCTCCTCCAGTGCCCAGGTACTCCCAGCTTGTACCCAGGCAGGCCCTAGGACCCCTTCTGTAAAGATGAGGGGACCAGCAAGTAGTGTCTCCTCCGATGAGATGCCCCACCCTTCTACCCAGCAGAGCAGGTCCAGCCAGGAGGGCGGAGCTCAGGTGGGGCCCTCAGACCGCTGGGCTGGGCTGGGCGGGGAGTGGGGCAGGATATCCACAGCTCCTCCCACAGTTGGGAGGCTGTCAGGCTCCCAGACTGGACCCAGACCTGCCGAACTGCTGGGCCTGGGCCAGCCACAGCCACCATGGGGAACAGCCAGTGTGTCCCTCAGGCACCCCGGAGGCTGCGGGCCTCTTTCTCCAGAAGGCCTTCACTGAAGGGAAACAG
Organism: Ctenodactylus gundi; assembly: GCA_004027205.1. NCBI lineage: Eukaryota > Metazoa > Chordata > Mammalia > Rodentia > Ctenodactylidae > Ctenodactylus > Ctenodactylus gundi. The sequence continues at coordinate 24,528 of PVKB01005608.1, read as the reverse complement.
GTGAGGGGCAGGACCCAGATGCTTAAGGTACAGGTAGCTCTGTAGCGTGCGTAAGCTCCTTTCTCTTATCACCCAGAGAGGACGGCACACGGAAGCTGGCCAGCCTGTTTGGTGCCGAGGCTGGCTCTGACGGGGACACGGCAGCTGACAAGATCTTCTACTACATCCCTGGGACGGTGAGCAGAAGAGGGAGGCAGCCACGGGGCCACGGACCTGGGGTACGAGTGTGACTTGTATGTGCGAGGCAGCGTGTGCTGTGTTCTTCAGGCAGCGGGGGTTTCAGATCTGGATGGAGGTAAGGAAGTGGACTGTGCCCCGCCCCGAAGCTCATCCCTGAAAGTCTGGGCGCGAGCGAAACTGAGCCGGCCTGAGTCAGTGTTGAGCAGTGCTGCTGGGTGGGGCCTCCTGGCCAGGCCGCCGCAGCCGGGACCTGGCCACTGCGGCATCTCTGGCAGTAGTTGTGTTAGTGTCACTTGGGAGAAGGAGAGGCTCTGGGTGAACAATGAACTAGCTGTCACCCTTGGGTGGGAAAATACGACAGGGCCCCTTCCACGGCAGCCACCTCCCGGAGACCGAGCCTGCTGGGTAGGCGGGCTCTGCACTGTGGACTTACGGAGCCCACCTTCCTACCCGTTTTTATAAGGCCGAGAAGCTTATACCTGCCTCCCTCCCACTCTCTGAGGTCCCAGCCTCCCTCTAGGCAGGTGCCTGCCTCGAGAAACTGGATGGGACAAGATTCCTTGCCTGGCCCTGGGAAAGTCCCCCACCAGCTGGCCACATCTCCGATCCCACCTCCCTCTACCTGACTTGCAGTAAGACATGCAGTAAGACCCTGAACAAGTCCCAGGAGACATGGCAACCCTCATTGTCCTCCCTTGATCACAGGGTAGCTGGGAAGGGAGCAGACATCGTAAGCCTCAGGAGGTGGGTGTCTAGCCAAGCACGGAGCCGGTTCCCTGGACCCTGAACCTGGACTCTGCAATGGATCCTGCCCCTCTGCTGCAAGCTGGCCCTGCCAGAACTCTATACCAAAGCCTCACTGGGGCCTAAGGCTGAGCCTGGGCTGCAGGGCCAGCTAGCGATATGGTCCTTTCTGATTCGTGGCCTATTTTCACAGCTACCATCCCAGAGTCAGTTCCCACACTGGGTGTGGGTGCAGAGGCCCCACCCAGAGGTGGAGAGGCAAGGGAGATGTGTGGCTGTCTGTTTGCATTCCTGGGATCGCCTAAAGGGCAGGTCAGGTCAGCTAGGACCCAGCAGCCTATGTAGATGTCCTTGGCATCTCTCAAAGGGAATGTGACCCCAGCCAGCTTACCTTTCTTCAAACCGTTAGCACCTGTTCTCTACCTGTGCCTTAATCTGATATGAAATTCCCCGTATAAAGAGGACCCTAGGCCAGGACTGGCTAAGCTGACCTTCCTTCCCTCGCCTGGCAGACATGCTTGACCCACCCGCTTCCCAGCACATCCCAGGCCTGTCCTGGGCTCTGGGGCAAAACAGGGAACAAAACAGACTGAGCCCGTGTTTCCATTCTTGTGGGAAAGGCAGGTAAGATGAGCCAAAGAGACGGTAACAAGTCAGTGCCAAGGAGAAGAGGGGAGGTTGGGGTTTTAGGGTGTCCAGACAAGGGGAAGGTGAGCTGAGGGAACCCAGGATGGGATGGAGGAGCGAGTGGAGTGAAGAGCGCAGTGGCCCCGACAGACGGCCGGCGTTCACAAAGGCTCTGAGGTAGGCGTGTTCCTGATCCAAGGATGAGTGAAGTCGGGGAGGCGAAGGAAGGGGATAAGTCCCTGAGAACCCATTGGCTGGTCCCTGGCCGGACCTTCACCTTTGCTCTGTGTGAGATGAAGGCACGTGTACTGGAGTGGTGTGTTGGAGTGGCCGACAGAGGCTCTCCCGATGAGTTGTGGCCGGAATATTTATACCAAAAGTGTTACAAATCGGGGCCTTAGATTTTTTGTTTGGTTTTTTGTGGGTTGTTTTGTTTGTGAAATACCAGGTATTACATTTGCTGTAGGACAGTGGAGACCTGGGAGAGCTTTGAGCGTTGGTTCACCCTTCGACAAGTCTGGGTAGGAGGGTAACCAAAACAAGGCCGCACAGTGTAGAAGATCACGAAGGTGAGGGGGGTTAAATATGCGAAGGCCCCGCCTCACCGTCTGCAACTTGTGGGGGAGCCATGTGCGTCCTGCACGTGTGTATGATATCCCGTCAGTGTTTTCACGTAAGGAGCCTGGGTGTGTGTCCAGGTGTGCACCTCTGTGGACGTTCTTGCGTGTATCATGTGACCCTGTGTGGAGAGGCGAGCCTGTGTGTGCCTGCTGTGTGTATGCTGGCTCGCTCCATCGGCCCCTGCCCTGAGCCCTGCTCCCCCAGGACGTCCCTGGCTTAGAGAGCCAGCCACAAGGCCCGGAGCAGCCATTCCTGAGTGTGTTCAAAAAGGGCCGGCGGCGGGTCCCCGTGAGGAACCTGGGCAAAGTCGTGCACTATGCCAAGGTCCAGCTGCGGTTCCAGCACAGCCAGGTGAGGGCTAAGAGCCTGGGCTGGGGAGGGCATGCTTAGGGGATCACCATCCCACCAGGCTGGCTGTCCCCTGACCCCCACACTGGTGGCCCTGCTGTTCCTAGGACATCAGTGACTGCTTCCTGGAGCTCTTCCCTGCCCACCTCTACTTCCAGGCCCATGGTTCCCAAGGACTCACATTCCAAGTATGTCGCGGAGGGGAGCAGGACACAGGTGGATGGGAGGGGTGGCCAGATCCCCTGCAGCCCTCCTACCTGTGCTTTGGCAGGGGCTGCTACCGCTAACGGAGTTGAGCATCTGCCCCCTCAAGGAGTTACACGAGCTGGGCTTCCAGATCACAGGTGTGTGGAAAATGCTGGTCTGCTGACACCCTGGCCCCAGGCGCTTCCCAGCCTGGGCCCTGAGATCTGTGAGGAACCCTTGGGGGATTGGGGGCTTCCAGTGTTCCATGCTCCAGCTCCCCCCAGCACGTTCTGTTTCTCTGTCCCACAGGCCCACTGCCCGCCCCCCTCCTCGTTCTCTGCCCAAGTGAGGCTGAGCTCAGCTGCTGGCTTTACCACCTGGAAAAGCAGATGGCCCTCGCTGGGGGGCTGCGCCGCTGTCACTCGGTGCCCCCTCCACAGGTCAGTGTCAACCTGCAACCCCTCCCCCACCCCTCCCTCCTGGCCTGCTCTGATCTCCTGTGCCCTGCAGGGCATCCCTGGAGATGAGCTTCCCTGGACTCTGGAGCGCCATCTGACCCAGCTGCGGAGGGCTTCAGGGCATGAGCCACTGGGCAGTGCCATCTGTGCTTCAAGGGTTAAGCTGCAGCACCTGCCCTCCAAGGTAGGTGTGAGGAGCTGGGTAGCTGACACAGGTCCTGGCACCCCATGCCCATGCTGTCCTTTGTCCTCTCACAGGAGCAGTGGGACCGGCTCTTGGTTCTATACCCAGCATCGCTGGCCATCTTCTCTGAGGAGGCAGATGGGCTCAGCTTCAAGGTGAGCCCATCTGGGCCCGCCCCAGGAAGCGCCCTATGTGGGGGTGGGGCAGGAGCTCAGGAGGAACCTGTATTTCGGGACCTGTTAGGACAGGGCCCCACTGCCCTGGTCAGCATGATCTCAGTTCAAATGTGGAGGAATCCTCATCCTAAGCATCCCTGCGCCCCAGAGGGTCCTCGGCCATTAGCCAGACCATCAAGGTGGAGGGTGGTTTGGTGTAGGGCTGCTCCTAGGAATCTGTCCCATGTACCTACCCCATGTGCCTCTGTGCATCTCTTTCCCAGGCCAAGAGGCATGTGCGTGCCTGTGTAAGTGGGTGGTCTGCAGCCCACATATGTCACTAGGCAGTCATAGCTACTGAAGAGCACCTTGGGGCCTTCCCTACCAGGGGTCCAGTCCCCATAAGCATCTGTGTCTTCCAAGGCTGGTGAGGGCCCACCCACTGGGCTGGTGGGGAATCCCCAGGACAGACACGGAGCTGCCCGAGCTCTCTCCAGGTGCCCACGTGCCCAGCCCACCTCTGAAGGGCAAGAGAGACAGACAGGTGACTGCTGGGAGTTGCCCTGGGGAATACCCAGCCTCATGCACTGTCCCTACAGGGGGAGCTGCCACTCAGTGCCATCCACGTCAACCTGGAGGAAGAAGGGAAGCAAATTCGCTCCTTCTTGATTGAAGGTGGAGCCTTTCCCCCAGCTGTCTGGGTGGGGGAGGGGCAAGAGTTCTTCCCTGGGATCTATGGGCTTGGCTCCATCCTCAGTGCTGCCCACCTCGTATCTGTGTGCCAGGCCGCCTCATCAACACCATCCGTGTGGTATGTACCAGCTATGAAGACTACAGCCACTGGCTGCTCTGCCTCCGGGCTGTTTCACACAGGGACGGGGTGGCCCTCCTGCCTAGCCTCAAGGGCTCCACCGGGCATCAGGAGCCCGCACAGGTGCATGTCCTGGGGTAGAGGGCAGGGCTGGGCAAGATGAGGAAAGGACCCTACCAGTGCTTACCTCCGGCTGCCCAGGTGGTGGGTGGTGGACGAGGCTCAATTTCCTTGGATGGACAGACCAACTGGGGAGTTGGGACACTCAGCACACCTCTCCACCCACACCAGCTGCTTCGTCCCTGAGTCCTCTGTGCCACTCACTGCGGGTTGCCTCATCCAGCCTGTGCCTGTGGGTACCCAGAGTGGCCAAGGAGGGTCCTAAGACTAGACCCTGGCTCCTCAAAGAGGGGACTTAGATTGAAGGAAGATCTGTGCAGCCTCAGAGAATGAGGCCAGTGGTGGGGAACTTTCTGGAAGGTTCTTGGTTCCCACAGGACCAGGCCAGCCCTGGTGGTGCCAAAAGGAGGGTTGAGCTGAGACGTGGCGGCAGCAGTCGGTCACCCAGGGGCAAGACCCGTGGGAAGGTGCTTGGCCCAGTGGCACCATGGCATCTGCACCTCGACCTGAGCCAGGTGGGCTTGGTCTCCCTGGCTCTGACCATCAGCCTCAATGGCCCTAGAGCCCACGCTGGTTTTGGCTTCCCCTAGCTTAAAGAACCTCTCTTCTCCTCTCCTCGCAGGCAAGCAGGCTGGGCCTGGGCAATGGCCCAGAAGCCTCAGAACAGTGTGCGGAGGCTCCACACTCACCACTCTATGCTGACCCTTATACGCCACCCGCCACTTCCCACCACAAAATTGCTGAGGTCTGCAGCCTAGATGAGGTCAGTCTGCTGGGATCAAAGCCTGAGGTCAACTCGGGCTACAGTGGAAGACTGAGGTGGTTTCTGGGGCAGGGTCCCCAGTCCCCTTGGTAGCCCCCTGCGTGGGGCTTCATGCCACTCACACTTACCTGGCAGTTCCTCAGTGCAATGCCGAGTTCACCTGGACCTGAGCCCTCAAGACCGTTCCCCTCAGTCCCTGTGTCTGTGCCCGTCTCTGACCCCAGCTCCGGATTCTCCAGCTTCCCTGGGCTCTCAAGCCCCCACCTGCTTTCCAAGAAAGGGGCCCCGCAGACCCGAGCCTCTCAGAGGCACCGAGGCTCCGTCAGGGGCCTGGGACCACGGCCCCCAGACTCCCCTCAGCTTGTGAGTAGAAACCCCAGTTCCTGGATTGAGGGTGCAGTGGTTGGGGGAGGGAGCAAGAGAGAGAAGCGGGCAAGTGTGGAGCAGGCAGAAACCGGAGGCTGAGGAGGCAGCAGGACGGGAGGGCGAGGGCGAGGGCGAGGGCGAGGGCAGGGCACAGACAGGAGGGTCCGGCAGATCTGGTGCGCTGATCACCAGGCTCCCTTCTCACCCCAGGGCTCAGACTTTTGGTTTGGGGTTTCCAGGTCTCGCCTACTAGAGAAGGTTCGCCCAGTCCCCTGCTACATCCTCCAGGTGAGTAAGGGTCCTGTCTCCTTTTGGGGTCCAAAGCAGTGTTGCTTCCTGGAGGCTGACACCTCTCTGCCCTCCCACCAGATGGTGAGTCCCCCTTACGGGACAAGACTTCCTCTCCCTCCCACCAGAAGTGGCTGCAACTCAGGAGGCCTGAGGCAGAGAAGGGGCTCATCCAGTGGATCTGAGAGCTCCAGCTGGGCCTGCTGCTCAGAACCACAGCGCCAGAACCACAACCTGCCAGTGATGACGGGAAGGGGGGGGGCACTTGTAGCTACCCCGCCCTCCTGCCCCAGGTCAAATGCTGGGTCGGGCGGCCCCCAACAAAAGCACAGGGACACTTCCAGGACCCTCAGGGCAGAAAGGCCCCTTCCCAGCCCTGGATCCCAAGCTTCACCAGCAGCTTCAGCTGCCAAGAAGAGGTGCCACATCTCAGCTCTGCCTCCAGGAGGGAAAGAGAGGAGGGGGCCTCGTGAGGCTTCTCCTGGAAGTGGGGGGCAGTATGGCTGTGAAGGGCAGGGGTCCTGAGAACCACTGTCAGGGTCAGAGTATGCAAGGTCAGAAGACACAGGGTCAGAGGTCAGCAAGGTATACTGGTAGCCAGTGAGAAGGGTAGAAGAGCCCTGTGTGGCCAGGCATGTGGAGTAAGGCTGGTCAGAGACTGATGCCATAAACCAGAAAGAGAGAGAAAGAAATTTTTATGGTGGTGTGTTCCTGCATTCTCCACTGAACAGCAGGGTTCCCTCACCATCCTAGGGACCTTGTGTGTGCTACCTCTGCCAGCTTGGCCCTTCGCCCACCTCAGATTGCTCTTAGCCTTAGGTCTCAGGTGACATGTTCCTACCCAGGCAATCTCACGAGCCCGGTCCTCCTACCTGAGGCCGGTGGGTGGGTCCTCTTTGCACCCTTGTCCTTCCCCGGAGGAGATGCCTAACCCCTACCTTCAGGCCCACCTGCAGGGCTCCCGGAACTACCTTCACTGCGACCTCTCGGCATCTGCTTTCTGACTCCAGCTGGTGCCAGGCCAGCCCTAGCCACAGACCCTCGGGGCACAGTGGTCTGAGGGGCCTTAGAGGCCTTCACCAGCCTGCTGCACTCCACCTGCTCGGCCTCACCCAGCATCTTCATCCTGACCCTCCCAGTCTTGGCAAGATCTTGCTATTCTCTGACACTCCTAATTCCCGTGTCCTTTCCCACTGCACACCCACCTGCGTACATGAAATACAAGATGCCCAGTTAAATTAGGTTTCAGATAAATAGCAAAGAGTCTCTTGGTATAATTATGCTCCAATATTGTATGTCTGAAATCCAAATTTAGCTGGGTGCCCTGTGTTTTATTTGCTAATCTGGTGTCTTGCTCCCTCGCTCCCTGCTCATCTGCCACCACCTGCGATTTCAGATCCCCTCCCTCTTAGGTGTGGGTAGTATCGTTGACCTTGGACTTCAAGTGGGGTCCAAGGAAGCCAGCACAAGGACACGGACGGACTCTTTCCCGCATGTTGCAGATGTCCAAGGTCAAAAGGTGTGAAGGGGGACAGCACCTCGGCCTGGGCCTCTGCTTGTCTCCTGTCTTGCGTCATCCTGGATCAGGCCTTGCTCCTAGGAACTGGAGGCAGGGCTGCGGCTGGGGCTGGGGCTGCGCCCTCGCCTCACTTGCCGGCGAAAGTAGCGGATGGCAGAGATGGTGCCAATGTTGGCCAGCAAGACTGCAAGGAAAGCACAAGGTCTCTGGGTCCCACCTCCGGCCAGTCGCTATCTAGGCCCACATGACACGGTCCTCAACAGGTAGGACAAGTCAGCAGGTAAGGCCAGTGGGCTGGCAGTGGGCCAGCAACAGGAGGAGCAGCCAGGGAGAAACCTGGACCTCCTTGTGCGTCGTCGTTTCTCCTGGCCCAATGGGGAGGCTGAACATTGTCACCCCTCAGTCTGGCTCTAAAGCACCAGCTCCCTCTGTACCCAGGGCCCTCAAACCTGTTTTCCAAGCATCTGGGGTCTGTAGATCTGAGGTTCTCACAGCCCAAGTGGCAAGGGCTACAAATACCAGGCACATGTCATTCTGGCTGAGGGTAAGCGAGGTGAGGGGACCCCGGATTTCCCCTAGGAAAGAGAAGTCCACTCTTAGCTCAGTTGCTCTACTCTGAGACATGATGGCCCTGGACACGTCTATCCTGGGACATGTTAGTCCTGGGCACATCTGTCCTGGGACACATCTGTCTGGGCACATCTGTCCTGGGACACATCTTCCTTGGACACATCTGCTCTGAATGTGTCTTTCCTTAGAACTGTCTGCGCTGGACTCATCTGTCTGAGTCATATCTTCCCCGTGATGTCTGCCTCGAGACCCTGGGCAGCATGTATCTGACGTGAATCAGGACCGTTTAGGGGTGGTGCCTCTAGGGCCCTCTTGGTCCTGCTCTGTCGCATGGCTCCCAGAGGAGATGCGAGGTGTCTTCTCACAGTGCTGGGCCTGAGGGCAACAAGGCCTGAATAGCAGTGACCCCAGCACCTACCCTGCTGGCCAGGGCCTTGGGCTCAGGGCAGTAGAAGGGCAAAGCAAACTCTTAAATAGAATTGATGCCTGGCCCAGGCTGCTAGGTGCGTGCTGTGCCCTGTGACAACTGGAGCTTGTCCTTCCCTCCCAGCAGCTCCCCAAGGCCTCCCCACTGGCTGGGGACCCAGAATCTGCCGACCCTCCCTCACAGTTCTCCTGGCCCAGCTCCCTGGACAGCATGTTCCCAGGGCCCACATGGGCCGCAGGCCTCAGCAGCACATACCTGCCTGCTGGGCTGCCAAGCTGAGCTGCTCTGTTGTGGCTGGGCCAGCCTCCGGTGGGGCCCTTGTCCTTGCCTCCCAGGGGGGCTCTGTGGTCTGAAGCTGGAGGAGGGCAGAAGGTGGCAGCTCGCCCTCAGCGCTGTCCTCCCCGAGGAAGTGTTCATAGGCCTCAGGGAAGGAGAAAGGCAGAGGGTCTCCAGGGGGCAGGGATGGCATGGGATTGGTTGCTGGGGGTGGGCTGGGGAGGCAGCCCCCCCGGAGCTCTGCTCTGTGGCTGTGGTAATCTTGGAAGAAGAGTTCACATGTGTCTGGCCACTGGATATCACCCAGTGCCGGGCTGGCTCCCGTCTCCTCCTTAGCACCTTCCTCCTCCCCCTCTTCCTCAATGGTGTCACAGAAGAAGAACTCGTAGGCCTCGGGGAGGGTCACGGCGAAGCAGCTCCCGGGCCCAGGCCCTGCTGAGGCAGAGCGGGCAGGGGGTGGCACACACTTGAGGATCCGAGGCTGGGGGGCCTGGGGCCCCGCTGCAACCGCATCCCACGCAGCAGGCCTCGCGTGGCCTCGCTTTGTCACCCCCTGGGCCAAGGGCTGGGAGGGGGCTGGTGAGGGCGGGCCCGTGGCCTCTCTTGACCTTGGCTCCTCAGAGCTGGACGCAGCTATGGAGAAACGCACTTTCTTCTTCCTGGATGCCTGCACGGGGCCTGGGGGGCACTGTCCAGGGGGACATCCAGGTTTCTCTTGGTGCCTCGCTAGAGGCACAGTCTCTGTCTCTACCGCGTCAGCCCCAGCCTGGGAAGCAAGGGCCCCGGAGGGTGCAGCTCCAGGGACAGCTGTAGACACACCCACGTGAGAACCAGTCTTGGAAACAGAGTGAGGCCGAACCATACTAGGCACAGCCAAGGACACAGGTGCAAGAGATTCCATCTCTGTCCTGACCACGGAGCTTGCGGAAGGCAGGTGCCCACGCAGTCTAGGTATGCAGGGAGGTGTAGATGGAGCCACATCAGGTTGAGGCTTCGAGACAGGTGTAGACAGACCCATGATGGGTTGAGACTCGGAGGTGGGTGTAGACAAAGCCACATATGGCTCACGCGTGGAGCTGTCTGGGTGAGTCTCCAGTTGCTCAGCTTTGAGGGTCGTCATGCTCTGGTCTACACTTTGCCCAGTGATAGGGACAGATGTAGCCGGATCCCAGCCTGACCCTTGCCTGGCAACCTGCTCAGGGGCTCCTGTAGACTCTGGCTGAGGCTCGTCCTGTGGGGGCTCTGCCAGTAGCTCAGCTGTTCTAGCCACAAGCCCCTTCCCCCTGGGTACAGCCAGATTCTGGCCCTCCTGAGGCCCAGCCTCCATGAGTAGTGGGGCATCCAGCGGGGCAGTAACAGGTCCCGGGACTCCTGAGCACCCTCCTCCCTTGGCCCCCACGGCACGCCTCTTCCTGCGGCCAGGGCTCCGTGGAGGGGTCCCGGGACTGTCAGGGGGCCTGTGCGAGGTGGCAGTGTGACCAGAGGACTCAGGAGTCCGAGGGGACTCACCAGGGGGCCTGGGGGTGGGGCCCTGTAGAAGCCTCTGCATCGTTTCTCCAAAAGCTGCTGGCCCTGGGAGGGGTGGGTGCTGGCCAGAAGGGGCAGCGTCCAAGCTGAGGGACACCAGAGCTTCTGACAGGGCAGACGTGCTGACCGCCTGCTGACTGGTCCCCAGAGCCAGGCCAGGCTCACGCTGAGACCTGCTGACCTGCTGCCGGGTGGCCACACTGTCCTTGTCCTTGCAGACCTGCCAGCCCCTCCCCTCAGGAGCCAGCTGCCCAGTGAGAAGGGGTGGGGGCCCTGGGGGACTGCCGCCACGGCTGTCCCCTTGGTCAATGTCACTGGAAAAGAGCTCGTCGCCAGAGGCCAGGCTGGCCTGCAAGAGACCACACTCGTCAGCAGCAGCTGAGAACTCAGCCCAGGCTTGATCGCTGAGCTGCACGCTGTACTGGAAGTTATCCATCACAGGTCGGCCGAGGAGCTGCAGTGGCAGCAGGACTGGGGACCGGGGGCGGTCTTCAGGGGTCCCAGCCCCAGGCTCCAGCCTGCACCCACTGCCAGCTCCCTGCCTTCCCGGGAGTTCCCCTCACCTCTCTGGCACTTCATTTCCACCCTGGAAGAGAGGAAAACGGGTTCAGAAGGCAGCGGTACTTCTCCAGATCTGTGGGATTCTTTCCTGTCAGAAGGGCCCCAAGCCCTATTTTTTCTGTTTCCCAGGGGACTTCAAATGGCAACTCTAAAGGCACTTTGTGTCACAGTCCAAAATCAAACAGGATTTTGTATTAGTAAAATACACTAAAAACACAGCATTTGTCACGTCTGAATCCTTACCAGAGGTGGAGTCTTTCATGCATCTGAGGTTTCCTGTCCAGGAGGGTCAGCTCCTTCCTCCACTGACTTCAAAGTGGTCTGGCCCAGCAGGCATCAGCTGCCTGGGAATAGTCAGTCCTGCCGGTCCCAGCATGCCCCAGGTGGCTCCTGACTACACAGCCAAGGCTGCAGTGCCCAGCAAGTGCCCCGTCTTCAGGATGATGACTTTCTGCCAGCCTTGGCTGAGGCAGTTTTCCTCTGAGCTCACCAAGGTCACCTCATGCTGACCGGACCCTGCTCAGAGGGCAACAGGAGGAGCTCAGGCTGAGATCAGAAAGCTGAGATGAAGCCCCTGACCCTTGGGTCTGACCCCCCAGCCTAAGATCATCTAGCCGCCCTGGGCCCCATTCTGCCCCATCTCAGGAAACCCAGGGGACCTAAGCTAGTGGGGACACTCAGCTTCTGCCCCCTACAAGGGGCTACAAGGGGCTATTCTTTGCCCACTCCCCCTCCCCAGCAGGCTCTGCTAGACCCAGGGGATGGGAAGTACCCCGGCCTCCTACCCTCTGGCCCTGACCCTCCTTCATGGCCCTGCAGAGGCCTCTGTGGGGCTGCTTGCCACTGCAACTCAGAGCTAGGCGTGAGGGGCCGATCGTATCCTACCTGGGTCTCAGCGGCCAGCAGAACAGTGGACAAGGCATCTGAGAGGGCTGGCCTGGAGTGGCACTGTGCTGGGCTGGCCCTGCAAGCCCCACCCCACAGCCAAAAATACCCAGCCCCTGTGCCCACATGGGACCTGTGCCAGCTTCAGGGCCTGGGCCACAAATAGATGGCATTTGAGGGGCCTCTAGCTATGCGAGGGACACCTTCTTCACATAGGGACAGACTTGGGCTGGCACCAACTGAGGTCACAACAGATTCCTGCAGGCGGGACTACATAAGCCTTGCTTTCCCAAGCAGAGGCCGCCTGCACTTGCATCTCCCAGGGAAGCCTCACCCCCCGACACACCGGCTACCCCCAACTTTGTATATGGGCCCTTGCCGACCTAGCATGAACTCTGGGGCCTTGGAACAGGTAGGGCATTCACTGGTATCAGTGAAAAGCTCCCTAAAGAAGTATGGGCCACAGCTTGAGAAAGGCCTAAGAAAGGCCTGAGAGGACAAAGTGAAGCCGAATGCCTTCAGGGGACACTGGTGGCGACCTGGCCTTGCCATGCCACCAAGTACCTTTCCGTGAACTTCCCTTCTGAGAGGGGATTCACGAGCTGTGTGTGTGTGTGTGTGTGTGTGTGTGGTACTAAGGATTGAACCCACAGATATTGTACTGAGCAACCCCAGCCCTATTTGATTTTTCATTTTGAGACCGGGTCTTGCTAAGTTGCTCGGGCTGCTCTCAAACTTGAGGTCTTCCTGCCTCAGCCTCCTAGAGTGCTGGAATTATAGGGGTGCGTCACCATTCCTGGCCAGGAGGACCTGACGTTCTGAAAAGCACGAGATACGGAAAGGGTTACTTGCACATAGCCACACAGCCAGAGAGCAGCAGCGTTGGGTCCCAAATGCTGCCCTTAACCCTGCTCCCGCTACTGAGGAGGAATAACCTCTGGTTGTCCCGCCCTTGAGGGTCCTGGTGCTCATTGCCAAACAGATGTTGAGACAGAGGACAAAAGGATGAGTGAGGGAGTCAGACAAGAAACATCTCCACACATACAGGTAAACAATCTCATTCCTTAGAGGGTGCACCAAAAAGTTCGCAATGCTCGAAACACAAGGTTTGGGAACAGGGTCAGGTTGGGCAACATGTGAATGGTGACGGTGGGGATCAGTCATGTCACCGGGGAGCAGTGAGGGTGTGGACTCTTCGACTCAAGTGCAAGTGCCAAAAATGTGTTCCCAGAAAGTAACCAGGGCAAGAGCCACAAGAGAGACCCGTGGTGGCCAGGGAGAGTGGCCAGCCTGGCTCGATCTCTACCTGTGCAGAGGCACACAGCCGGCCAGCGCCCTGAGGAGCAGCAGCCGAGCGTGAGGCCATGGCCGCCTAGGTACGCCGCACAGCAGGACGTGTCGCCGTGGACGGGAGACGGGTTGTCCAGTAGGTGTGTCACTGACAGGGCTGCTGCGGACCCTGGATGAGCAGCGGCAGGCTCTCCCCCGGGGGCTTCCCACGCAGGTGCTGGCACACCCACTTGCAGGCCCAGTTCCATGGCTACCATCCCTTTGCCTCCATGATACTTGGGTATCATGGCTCCACAGTGGTATCTCATTAGAGTTTAAGGCATATTTTTTTGAGACAGGGTCTCGCTCTGTAGCCCAGGCTGGTCCTGAACTCACTATGGAGCCCAGGCTGGCCTTGGACTCACAGCAATCCTCCTGTCTCGGCCTCTCAAGTGCTGGGATTACAGGTGTGCACTAGCACACCCAGCTTTGTGGTGCTGGGGAATCGGGTACTCTGTGCTTGACATACGTACCTCTTGCTAGGCGAGCACTTTGACCACTGAACCACCCTCCAGCCACCTATTTCTCTAATAATAAAGAAGCCATTCGCTAGAGCTAGAGCCTGGCGAAGTTGCCCAGGATGCGCTTGTACTCGTGATCCTCCTGCCTTAGCCTCCCAAGTAGCTGAGATTACACACTTGCACCATTGTACCTAGCTAGATGTTCTCGCTTAAAAAACAAAATAACAACAACAACAACAAAACTTCACTATTTTAGTTTTCATAGCCCAGAGCAGCAAACCCTCTTTCCATGGTTTTTGTGTGGTTGGTTGGTTTTTGCTTTGCTTTGGTTTTTTTGAGACAGGATATACTCTGTTGCCCAGGGCGGCTTCCAAATCAAGGCAATCCTCCTGCCTTAAACACCCAAGTGCTAGGATATGGGTGTGTGCCACCATACCTGGCTAATTTTTATGCAGTGCTAGGGAATCCAACCTAGGGCCCTGTGCATGCTAGGCAAGTACTCTTAGCCATGGAGGTCACCCCTAGCCCGTGGCATTGGTTTTCACAAGTGGTGGCAGATCGAGTCGTCGCACAGTTTTGCTCCTACAGGGGCCTGGGGGTCCCAGCAGGACAGTGTGTGGCACACCCATCACAGCTTAGGAAGCACATATATGCACACATGTGAAAGCTCTATCCTGAGATGGAAATGTTCTGAACGGGGCTTAGGACAGAGGAATGATCTAATGCAGGCTCTAAGGCAACCAACCGTGCTGACTACTCCGCGGACAGGGAACGTGGCTCCCAGGCTGCGGAGAGGGAGGCTGGGACCACAGTACTGGAGGAAGGAGGGGTCTTACCGTGGGGCTGGCAAGGACTGAGGGGGCTTGTGGAGGCCAGCTGCAGATTTGCCAGAGCCTTCAAAGAGAAGCTTTCTCAACTCCCACCCATTACAAGATGATGAATGTCTGCCACAGGGACAGGGGTATATGCAGGCTTTGGCATAGCTAAACCCTGGAGGGAGAATATGTCACATTATAACACAGTTCTAGGTGGCACCTGCAGGTGAGTAGCAGGGGCCGGCTAGGGTTGGACAAAGAAGGAACTCCCCCGAGCGACCACAAGAGGGCGCACAGACACACAGCGGCCAGCCAACCCGGTCCGGGAAGTCCTGGGTCCTGCCCTTCCCCTCAGTGAGAACACTGGGGTGACGGTTTCTTGTGTGTGGCTCCAACGTCACCTCCCTCCAAGCCACTCACCTGATGCAGGTAGATCTCATCAGAAAGAGCAATCTTGCTTCACTGTTTCAGTTTTCAAATCAGCAACCCTTCTGGCACTCTTTCCTCACCCTGTAGTCCAGGCTGGCCCTGAACTCGCTGTAGCAGAGGAATAGCAGAGCTGTTAGTGATTGCCCAGCAAGTGGAAGGCCCTGGGTTTGATTCGCAAGCACCGCTTGAGCTGGGCACGTGGCTATAATCCAGAAGCAGGAGCACTGCCTGAACTCAAGGCCAGCCTGGGCTACCATAGTGAGTTCAGGACCAGGCTGGAGAATAGAGCAAGCCCCTGCCTCTGGTAAAAATAAAGTCCCATCAAGGGTCTGGAGGAATAGTTGTTTGCCTAGCAAGATCAAGGCCCTGGGTTTGGTTCCTCAGCACCACATAAGGTGTGTGTGTGACTGTAATCTCAGCACTTAAGAGCCTGAGGCAGGAGGACTGAAGTGTGTTAAGGCCAGACTGGGCTACATAGTGAGTTCAGGATTGGACTGCAGAGCTAGACCCTGTCTCAAAAAATAAACAAAAAAGGTAAAGTCTTGTCGAAATATAATTAACACATAATAAGCCTTAAATATTTAAAATGTACTATTGGCTAGGCATTTGGTGGGACAGTACTGAGAACGGAACCCAGGACCTAGTGTCTGTTAGGCAAGTATCCACCACTGAGCTATACATACATATATTCAGTGCTTTTCACTTAACTTTCACTTCATTTTATTACATTGACTTTTGGTGGTGCCGAGGATGGAAACTAAAGGCAATCTACTACTAAGAGACGTTCTCAGCTCTTTTTTGCATTTTTCACTTTGAGTCAAGTTCTCACTAAATCGCCCAGTATCTGAGTCACTTATTCCCCACTGGGACAAGACGCCCAGCATCACAGCGTAAGGGAGGAAAGGTTTATTTCAGCTCAGTTTCCAAAGGTCACACACCGTCTGTTCATAGACAACTGGTAATGGTGCGGGCACATGGCAGAGGCTGGAGAGCTGTTCAAGCATGGCAGACAGAAGCTGCGTGAGTGAGGAGCGGACTTGATGTCTGCAGACTCAAGCAAGGCCTGAGCTTTTCCAGAAAGGAGCTGTGACAATCTTTCCTCTTCCTTCCTTTACTTGAACTAAGGAGCCCAACAGCCAGGGTGGGAACCTCTCCCTTACTTCCCAGCTCACAAGTCACTGACACAAACCTGGACACTGAAACGCTCCCCCCACCCCATCTCAACAAGATGACACAGCCCCTCCAGGTCAAACCCCCAGCACCCACCCCTTCCAGCCAGGCCCCCATCTCCCAACAGCTTACAGCTGGCTCCATAATTATCCCACTACATCCAAATACATGAGGTTTGGGGGCAACATTCCAGATCCAAATCATAACACTCAGGTTGGCCTTGGAATTGTGGTCTTTCTGCCTCAGCCTGCTAAGTAGCTGAGATTACACGTATGTGCCCCCAACAAAAGTCTTCTTTCTTTTCTTTTTTTGAGACTGAGACAGTGTCTCACTGTAGCCCAGGCTGGTCCTGAACTCACTACGTAACCCAGCTGGTCTCCAGCTCATGGCAATCCTCCTGCCTCAGCCTCTCGAGTGCTGGCCATGATGCTCAGCTAGTCTGAGGTGCTGGGGGATCCAGCCCCGGGCCTTGTGCTTCAGTCATTATGGTGTGCCCCAGAACTCTTACTTTGAGTGGAGCCCAATTTGCCCTCTTTCTTGTATACATTATACTTCTGCTATTGTGTCTAAGGCATCTTTGCCAAACTAAAGGTCAAAAGGAATTTTTTTTAAATTTCCCCAAATGTTAGGTTTCAACTTAACTCCTTTTTGAGTCATCTTGTATATACGGTATGATCTTCTGTGTGTCCATCTTGGAAGATTTCCTCCGTGCCCATATGAAAAGTCTCTGTGTGTGCACCTGCGGAGATCCTCTGTGGATCAATCTAGGAAGGTCCCTGTGTGTCCATTTGCTAAAGTGTTCAATGTATCCATCCTGGAAGGTCCCTGTGTATAAAGATCCAGGCTAATTCATTTGTACACATATGTCCACTGTTGCTAAATCTGTGGTTCATTCACAGACTCTTCTTTCTCTACCAAATTGTAGGGGTCTATTTCTAGGGTGCTGGGTTTGGTGTTATGTTTCATACTTTGCTCTTTCTTTCTTTTTCTGTTTGTTACCAGGGATTTTTTCTTTTCTTTTTTAAAGAGAAGTTCTCACTCTGTGGCCCAGGCTGGTCCTGAACTCACTGGTGAAGCCCAGGCTGGCCTTGGACTCAGGACAATCCACCTGCCTCAGCCTCTCGAGTTCTGGGATTACAGGTGTGCGCCACCAGTTTATGTGGTGCTGGGAATTGAACTCAAGGCCTTGTGCTTGCAAGACAAGCACTTTAACTGCTGGGCCACTCCTCCAGACCCGGTACCAGGGATTTAAAACAAGGTCTTTACACTGAGCTACATTTTCAGCCATTTTCGAGTTTTAGTTTGAGACAGGGCTTCACTAAGTCACCAAGGTGCCCACGTGGGGCTCGGATCAGTCTTCCTCTCACCTCAGCCTCCCAGAACATTGGGATTAAAGGCCTGGACCACTGGACTGAACTACTTTCCGTACTTAAGGATGCCATTTTGTGCCCTCTCTTGAACTGTCAAAAAATCTGTTCTTATTTTGTCTTTGGTATTCAGTGTATAACATGTCTTTTTTTTTCTAATTCATTTTAAATTTTCTCTTTATTGTTTTTTGAGGGAGGGAGTTAATAAGTTTTATTGCTATATAATCTACCCACTTAAATTCAGTAATTTCTAATGTGGTCACAGAGTTGTATGACTAACATCATAATCAATTTTAAGATTTTCATCACATCCCAAAGGAACCCCAGGCCCACAAACAGCCTTTTCACTTTTCCATCTGTGTCCAGACAGCCGTGAATCTGCTTTCCACTGGGTGGCTAACCCTGAACATCGCATACAGATGTGACCACTCGCCACCACTTTCTTTCACTCAGCACAATACTTTCAACTCATATTGTAGTGTTTATCAGACTTCATTTTTTTTTTTTTTTGAGACAGAGTCTTGTTCTATGGCCCAGACTGGTCCTCAACTCACTATGGAGCCCAAGGTGACCTTGGACTCACTGCAATCCTGCTTCAGCCTCCAGAGTGCTGGGATTACAAGTGTGCACCACCACACCCGGCATATGTGGTGTTGGGGAATCGAACGTGGGTACTTAGCACTTGACGTAGCACTTGCTAGGCGAGTGCTTTAACTACTGAGCCATTCCTCCAGCCCCCAGACTTCATTTCTTTTTGTTGTCAAACAACATTCTATTTTAAGTGGACACCACAATTTTTTTTCCATTCTATAGACGGACATTTGGAAGAACGGTGGTTCTTGGAGCCAAACACTTAGGCCAACCAGCCATCTGGGAAGTTACGGTGTCTTTCTGGAAAATTTCCCTATGAGCCTTTCCAAAGAAGATCCCCTGTATTTCCATTGGGAAAGATCTTCTGTGTCCATCTTGGAAGATTTCCTCTGTGCCCACCTGAAAAGTACCCTATGTGTCCACCTGGGAAGATCTTCTGTGGATTTATCTAGGAAGGTCCCTGTGTGTCCATCAGCCAAAGTTCCTGTGTCCATCAGGGGAGGATCCTGTGTGTCCATCTAGGAAAGTCCTCATGTGTCCATTTGGGAAGGTGTTCAAAGTGTCTATCTGGGAAGATCCCTGTGTGTCCACTGGTGAAAGTTCCGTGTGTCCATCTTGGAAAGTCCCTATGTGTCCATCTGGTAAGGTCCTGTGTCCCCATCTGGGAAGGAGTTCAGTATGTCTGTCTGAACCTGTCCGAGAAAGTCTCACCTTTATTCATCTGGGGAGGTTCCCTCTGTTCATCTGGGAAGAAGTTCAGGGTGCCCATCTGGCAAGACCCTTGTGTATCTGTTGAGGTAAATCCCCCCCTCCCCACTAGAGCAATGAGAGGTTCCAGTGCCACACTCTCATGTGGTTAAGAATAAAGAGGACAGGGGGCTGGAGGAATGGCTCAGCGGTTAAAGTGCTTGCTAGCAAGCGCTAATTCAAGTGCTAAGTACCCGAGTTCAATTTCCCCAGCACCACATAAGCTGGGCCTGGTGGCGCACGCCTGTAATCCCAGCACTCGGGAGGCTGAGGCAGGAGGATTGCCCTGATTCCAAGGCCAGCCTGGGCTCCATAGTGAGTTCAGGACCAGCCTGGACTACAGGGCAAGACCCTGCCTCAAAAAAATAAAAAATAAAGAGAACAGAAGTCTGAAAACAATGCAAGTAATAGCTTATTGAACTAAACCAAAAAAAAAAAGCCCTTGGCCACGAAGCTAAGAGGACCCAAGAATACCTCCCTTAGAGAAGGAAAAGGGACAAAGAAAGCTCCTACCTTTCCAGGCGAGGCCTCCTGAGATCACATCCCTTGGGCACGGCTCCCTGAACAGACAGGAAACAAAAGGGGGCTAGAGCCATGAGACGGTTCTCACCAACTAGCTGCAGGCAGGAGGCGGCTCTCAAGGACTGGCTCCTTCCCATGCTCCTAAGTGGAAAAAGCTGGACTACATCACGGTAGAGGAAACTCAGCTACTTTCCTAGTTTTAGGAGACTGCAACGTATCAACCTCTCGGTCTGGGGAAACTGGAAAATCACCTCAACTGAAAAATGACCTCTGGGAGGAGGGTTCACCAGATACCATATTGCGCAGTTTTTCTTCCTTAAACTCCTGCCTATCGTGCCCATTGGAGAAGGTTTCTATATGTCCATCGGGGAAAGTCCCTGTGTGTCCATCTGGCTATGTCCCCTCGGGAACTCTCTTCTGTGTATGAATGCCAGAGAGGAGCTACCTGCACAGAGCAGTGTCAGTATGGACACCTGAATCTCTGTTCCCAACCCAGGCAGAGAAGACACTCACCCAGTCAGCTTCCTAAACCCACTGACCTTGTCCTGCCTAACCACCTGCCAACACTGAGCTCTGCCTTCTTCTGGCAGGCTGGCCAAGTGGTGGCCGTCTGTTGGCTCCTGAGGTGCAGCGCTCATCTAAGGTCAGGGACACATTTAGGGAGCTTGTCATTCGAAGGCTGAACTGTGGCAAAGAAAAATGCCAGGCACTCGTACAACCAGAGAGTGCCACAGCCCACCCTAGAGTCTTCGACCCCCACCTGGCTCCTCACGATTCATCTCAAGGACGAGTTTGGCCAGGGCTGTCATAACCCTTTGCTGGATCTAGGCTAAATGTGAATACCAAGGTCTGAGCCCCACTCACCTGAGGTCTTGAGAGTCCATGGTCAAGAGCTCAGGCTAGAGCTGGCCCGTCCTCAATTCTGGATATGTGTCACTACCATGGTCAGCTCCGTCAGGCAAAAACAGTGGCACCTCTCCCACCCAGGGCTACGGATACCCTGAGAAAGCAAGCAGTGGGGACAACCAAGTGAAGGGCAGGAAGAGCTGGGGAAGCGTTCTTTCCTCCCACCTTGAGCTGGAATCCAGCAGCAGGAGAGACCCCAGTGATCCACCCTGGAGCTACAGATGGAGCTCTGCCTGCTTGGGTGTGCAGCCTCTTCCTGTAACTTTCTGGTCGCAGGTCAGTGAGGACCCAACACGTGTCTAGTTCCTGTTATGGAAAACCCCTGGGAGGAAGCTCTCCCCACTCCCCCAAATGGGCCTCAACCAAACTGTGAAATTTATTCAAGGACACAACTGGGCCTGCTTATTGCTAGACTGTGAAGCTAAGCTCAAGGACAAACTGCAAAATGTTTCAGTATGTTCTGTAAACTTTGCATAACTCTGTACAAGGAACTGCTTAAGCCAAACTGCTAAGTAGATGTTTCTGGGGGTTGGAGGAATGGCTCAGGAGTTAAAAGCATTTGCCAGCAAGTGCTAAGTCCAAGTTCAATTCCCCAGCACCACAGAAGCTGGGCGTGGTGGCACACACCTGTAATCCCAGCACTTGGGAGGCTGAGGCAGGAGGATTGCCACGAGTCCAAGACCAGTCTGGGCCATAGAGTGAGCTCAGGACCAGCTTGGACTACAGAGGAGACTTTGTCTTAAAAACATAATAAGTTAGATGTTTCTGTACTTCCCTTCTCTTGCTTACTTGCTTCCACACATAGAAAAAGCTGGACCCCTGAGCCAAGATCCAGGTGGTAGCTCACGAGCCTCTCTCCTCTGACCTCTCAGCTCTGCATCCCGATCTCGCTGGGTCTTATTACCATTTAATTGCTGTTCCTGCAACACGCTCTAACCCTCTACCTCTTCCTGCACAAACTCAGACTGGACGCCACCAGGCAGATGTTGAGATCAGGCAGGCGCCACAGGCTGGAGCTGTAGACCACATTGACCATGTTGGCCCTCTTGTCACTGTGGCCCACACCCTGATTTGGCAGGATAGTGTGGCCTAAGCATATGACACGATGTCTGGGCAGAGGTGGCATCCGCCCAGGGCTGTGGGCACATGGGTCTCAGCCCTGTGTCTGCAGATCGGTAAGAAGCTCACATTTCAGCATCATGCTCTGATGCATGGTGGTCTCTTCAGTTACAGCTTAACCCTGGTGTGGTGGGTGACCTCTGACCTCCATTATCAGAAGCCAGGCCTCCCAGGACCCCCAACCCTTCCCCCACCCCAACTTCCTAGTGAATGGAATTTAGTGGGCCTGGATAGCAAGTTCTGTCACCAGGGGGACCAGTTCTCCATATTTCAAATACTATGATCTGCTGTCACTGTTCAGGCCCAAGCCCAGCCCCACAGCAGAGGACCCAGACACCTAACACCAGGTGCTACAGAGGCACGTGGACAGCACACAGGGTGGGTAACTCAGCACAACGATATTGACTCTGTCTGTTCCAGACCCTGGGCTAAAAGGGAGCTGTTTAGACCAACTGGATGGGTGTGGAGGGGTTAACCAGCATCCCTCCCACTAAGAGGAGAAGGCTTCATCTGTTGATTCTCAGGAAATTTCTGCAAGAGACAAACACACATAGCCGGGGCAGCACAAGGAACACGAGACAACCCAGAGCCTATGCCCAGGGGCTTCATCTGCAGCAGGAGCAAGCACCAAACGTACGGAGGGCTGTGGGAGCGCAAGCAGAAAGCCCCTGTGAGAGGCGGTGCCACACACGTGGGACCAGAGCTCCACCATGAGAGTGGCCCTATAGAAACGCACCTGGAAGCAGGACCCAATGGCACACGCCTATAATCCTAGCTTTCTGGGAGGCAAAGGCAGGAAGATTGCCAAGTCTGAGCCCAACCTGGGCTCAAACCTAGTGACTTAATGAGATGCTACCTCAAAATTAAAAATAAAATTCGGCTGGGGACTTAACTCAGCATGTAGTACCTGAAGAGGGGTACATCCTGTCTCAGCCGAAGCCCAGAGCAATAGGAAGCAGGTCCCTACGGCTATTCGGGCTGGTACTGAGAGAGGCTATAGGCTGGAGCCTGGGGTCTCGGCAGAAAGGAATCGCCATTTACTCCTACACAGCACACGTGAAAGTGCTGCACCAGCCAGGCCTGGTAGTGAAAGCCCCTAACTGCCACTGTGCCGCACCTCTGCTGCCCTCCCTCCAACCTGCTCTGAAGAGGCCAGGGTCCAGCACCTGTCCACGCAGTTGTCCTTGTCTAGTCCAAAAGCTCAAGGAGGCAGCTGGAGGACATACATAACCAGTTTGGTGAAGGCGTGGAGGCTGCAGCCAGGAGTGCACAGCCCTGTCCAGGAGAGTCAGTGAGCCCCTTGGGAGGACAGTGGACTAGCCCATGAAGGGTGAATCGCCCTTTTCTTTGATGGCCCAGCCAGACAGGTTCCAGGAAGATGGCTGATGACTTTGGCCACAGCTGGGAAATGGATCTTGGTCAGCTGGAGAGGAGCTCAAACCAAGACAACTGCAGTTTGAGTTTGTGTGTACTGGCCACCCTCTCATGCTCCTAAAGCACAGCCCCTAGCAACAGCACCCTGGAGCCTGCAGACCGCAGCATGGTAACTCCAGGAGGCCCCCGGTGGGTACCCGGTGCTACCTCAACTGTCCCTGGAGGTCCCAGGTACACTCAGCACAGGTGCTGAGAACCCCCAATTATCTCCCACAGAGTATACTGCAAGACCTAGACTCACCCAAGAAGACACCTCCTGGGCCCAGGTGCCTCCTCCCAGCCTCTCACAGACACTCTCACACCAGCGAAGTGAGGGGGCAGCTTCAGGTGATTCATGAGAATAAAGCGAGAAGTGGGCCAGCTGGCCAGCACAGAGGCTTCCGAGCAGAAAGCAGTCACCCTTCACCCCTGTACAGCACAGCATGTGAAAATGACGCACCAGCCAGGCCTGGTGCTGCGAGTCTGGGAGGCTGAGGCAGGAAATGGCTAAGCTCAGCCAAGTTCAAGCTCAGCTTGGGTAATTCAGTAACTTAGCGAGATCCTGTCTCAAAATTAAAACAAAAAATAAAAATGAGCTGGAGATGTAATCAACATGAAGACCCTAGGCTCCACCTTTGGTGCCAAAAACAAAAGAAAAGGAAAAGAAACGCTGTACCTTCCAGGGTCCAAAGAGCTGGGAAAGATACTTCAAACAAAAACCTTGCCTAGGGATGCTGAAACACCTTGACTGTCGCCTTCCAGCCTGCAGTCGCCCCAGGCACCCCCTTCCGGTCCCCACTCGAAGGAAGGTGGGGGTCTCCAGCAGGAACCTTGGCCAACCCGACCGTCCTCGCAAACGGAGCAACAGCTCAGTCACGGGCCGGGGCGGAGTGGGGGGAAACTGAAGGAAGGAAGCCTTCGGAGCCACCCGAGACTCCCAGCCCCGCCCCGGGCAGAGCTCAGCCCAGAATGCTGGCTCTATGGAAGCAGACGGTTCACAAAGGCAGGCCATCCCAAAACTCCACGCGGGCCTTTGGAAGCAAATTTTCTTCGGTACAGTGTTGGCCACGCTCGTGGGTCCCGGGGCGGCCACCGCTTATCGCAGGCAGGGCCTCCAGGGTGCGCCCAGCTGGCCTGGGCAGAAGGGGTAGCGCCAGGGGAAAGCGGGTGGGAAGCAGCCCGTGCAGGCTCAGGGCTCCGGGGCCTCGGCGGCTACGGGCAGCGTGGCCCAGGGGCACAAGGGCCCCAAGCCAGTGCAGGCGGCCCGCCAGCTGGCCCGTCAGGAGGGAGCGCGCGTCGGCCAGGACGCCCTCGCAGCCTGTAACAGGGCGCCTCGGCTCGGCACTTGTGGGAGCCGGCGCAGTACTCGCCCAGGACGGCAGGGTTGGCGAGGGGCGCCGCCTCAGGAGAGGCCGGAGCCAGTGGTCGAGAAGGACCTGGGTAAGCGCGCGATCAGCCCCGAACCCGGGCCATTCGCCCTCCCCGGTCACGCGCACGCGACGTAGGCTCTGCAGGTGTCTTCCGGTCATCTCCAGGATGCCCGCCTTCTCCAGTTCCGACTGGCGAAAGCTCTGGAGGACAGAAACGGGGTGATGAGTGCGGCCCTCGGCGCCCTTCTCCGCGCTGGCCTCGACCTCTCCGCCTGCCCCGATCTACACCTTTCCAGGAGGAGGGCCTCGAACTGCGCGAGACTCTCGCTGAGGCGCGCTCGGCGCCGCTCCTTCATGACCGGCTCGGAAGGCTGAGGGTAGGGAAGCGGCCGAGGCCGGCAGTCCGCTGTCCCTCTACAGCCCGCCCCTGCGCGCGGCCGGGGCTCACCTCGCAGCGCTCCGCTGTGGTGCCGGGCTTCTCCGGGGCTGGGCCGGCGTCGGGCGGCGCTCCTGCCGGGGAGGCGTCCTGTTTCCTCGGGGTGTCCGTGGGCACTGGCGCACCCCGGTGCCCGGCGCCAGGCCAGACATTCTGCGCTGTCCTTCGCGAGGCCGGTTGCCAGGAGCGCCCCGCCGGCAGCCCTGTAAACGGCGCGGCACGCGGGGCGTGCGAACC